>WBMV01002016.1:720683-734299 GCA_013396655.1 Campylorhamphus procurvoides | reverse complement strand
CCACAACCTTTAAGGGAAACAGCTATAGCTCACTGAAATCAGGAGGAAACACCTCACACTCAGCAAAGAGAGATCATGCACGTGCATGGACACCATTTGGTACACATATTTGAACCCCAGATGATCTCATTGTTACTAGGACAAACTAAACCATTCAAATTAGAGAAACATCAGCAAAATTTGTCAAAAGACTATTTCGGAAGATAAGAGGTCTAAAAGTCAAAGCATGCTATAATTCTTTGGAAGAGAAAATGCTAACCTGCCTGTAGGTGAGGGCACCCAGCTGCCCTGCTCTGGAAATAAGTAGAAGTTGTCAAAGCATTTGGCAACTACAAAACCAAGGTACTTCGATGTGTTCACAGTTCTGGCAACGTTATGGTTAATTTAACCTCCTCCAACTGTGCCCGCTGTGCTCACACAATTATTTCTTCCCCTTCAGCTTGAATGACTTGTAGCTCTCTAGATTCCCCATCCTGGAGAGGAGGGATGGGAATAAACGCATTGCGGTCACCAATGCCAAACTGTTTGGCTGTAGATTGTATGATTAAAATAGACTTGTCACACCAATCAGACGATAAAAATTTTGTAAGCTCTTTACCAAAGACAGCACTTAATTACCTTGACTCACATAAGCTTATGTGTGCTGCATCTTGTAAACACTGTCTCCTAAAAAGTATGACAGACACCCAATATTCAACTCTCGGGATCAGGGCAGAACAAACCCTTCTGCAATCTTGCTAATGACCTTTGTTCTAAAGCAAAGCAACCCCCACTGTACAGTAAGAGCCTATACTGCTAACTTCTTTTGCAATGCATCTGACATTCTAAATAATCAGAAGCAAAGTTAGAGGACTTTGCACTCTCACAACAGCAAATCTGGCCCAGCTCATTTTCCAAATGAATCAACAATCCAGAGCCAAGCAAGTACAAATTAGTCACTTGGCTAGCAAGGACTTAACTTACACTAATGAACACAGGACTTCATTAAAATGTAATTTTAAGTTTAGCAATATGCCAAGATAATCTATAGTAGGAGGAAAAGGACAGGATTGAAACCACAGACTGTTTCTTGCTACTTATTGCTAATAAATTCATATAAATTAAAAATCAAGGGTAGTGTGAGACAAATGCTAACATCCATGAAAGAGAATTTGTTAGACCCATCAACCCTGCGCTGTCAGGTACATCACTAACGCTGCAGGACTGGAGAAGACAGAGGCAAGCTTCTTTACCCAGCAGAGCCAGAATTCGCATCAACTCCCCTTCTGCAATCGACTCCTATTCACTCATGCCCAAATAACATCATCATGTGCAGACAGAACTAGTACCAACTTGGAATTATAGTGAGGAAGCCTATCACAGAGCTACTCAAGCTGTTTACTTCTGTCATTAAAAATTACTATAATGTGAATGGGAACACTTTTATATTCCATTTTACACATAATATCCTAGATTACTTGCAGGGAAAAAGATGACTCCAGTCATCTGGCCAGTCAAAATCCAAATCCTATCCGTCTCAAGTGGAAAGCTGAAAATGAATGCAAAGGATCCAACACGTGACACAAGCCACACACCATACAAGAGCAGCTTTTCCATTCTTCAAACTTGACCTCAGCAATGCTGGCTGAAGTTGCTTTGCAAAAATCAGTATGAAAATAGTATATAAGGCTCTTGGACAAAAAAAAGGTTTTCTTCACAGGTGTTTAGCTTAAGTTAAATTTCAACAAATTTATGACACAGTTGCACTTACCAGAAGGAGGAAGGAAAACTGGTGCTTTGCAGCTGAGATTCCTTCTTCCATATGACCTGCCATTTAGGTATCTTTCATATTCAAAATGCAGAAATAAGAAAATATTCATGAAAATGATTTACCACATATTGTTCAAACTAGGTTCATAGCCTTGTGGGTTTTAATTGCACTAGGTAGGGAGAGTATCCTAAAAAAATAGTAATTACATTGCATTTACTACTGTTACATCAGAAATATCCTCTTTCAATTCAGTAGCATGTTTTTCATAAGCATATGTATGCTTACTCTTTCATCAAAAAGGCAGCTGCAAATACCTAACCTTCAAAGAATTTAATATAATTAAGCATGTATTTAATTTAAAAAAAACAACAATCAAGTGTCTTTCCTTCATCAGTAACTCCCCATCCACAGAATTCATCCTTAAAGCCTAACCTGTTTTTCCTTCAGTGTAGGCAGCTATCCCTGTAGGCACACGTAAAGATGAGACTGCACTACACCTTCTTTCCAGCTATGTCATAGCAACTTAATAATACATATTCCATTAAAGAAATTTGAGTGAATTTATTGTATAAAACTATGATTGGCATGGTACAGAAAAGTTCCTTTTAATGCACATTTCCCATTAACTTTTACACAAATATTACAAGTATCAAGCAAAATGCAAAAGTCTTAAGAACTAATTCCATACTACAAAAGTGTTCACATAGTGAAGTTACTCTGGTTACAAAATGTCATGGAAATAAAAGCACTTCAAAATACATATTTGGGAAATGTCTTGAATAACCAATGCAACCTTAAGTTAGTTAAAAAATGCAAGGAAAGATATACCCTCTTTAAAACATTAGTGTTCATTTGGCAAGATGGAGTAAAGTTCAGATCAGTTCATTACTGAAGGACTGTTCTTTCCAAGAAACAAAAAGAAACAAAACAAAATGAAACAAACAAACAAAAAAAACCCTTTAGTTAAGAAAGGACTCAATTATACTATGATGACAAATAACGCCATCAAAAAGTTATCTGGCTCTCTTGCTTTCACACAGGAGCTGTCAGAGGCAGAGATGTGTAAATGAACACTTCCAGGTATATACAGATTGCCTTTTCAAAAACCAACCAATCAAAAAAAACCCCAAAAAAGAACCAACCAACAAAAAAAAACCCAAAACAACAGAAAGGAGACAATCTGAACTTAGTTGTTTTAATTTAACTAGTTCAGTTCCTTAGGTCACAAGACCTAGGAACACCAGTCTGCGAAGGATATAAATTTAAAGAACAAAATGGAACTTCCACTACAAAGGAATGCGGAGATGTCCAGTTACACAAGTACCACACGTCCTCTCAGTAAGGCTGTTAGGGGCTACCAGATCTCTGCTTCCCAATAACCCTGAAGACCTGCTATTCTTAAGAAGAAAAAAACGCTTGGACCTTACAAACAACCTTACAAAAAGGAGGCACGGTCGTACTGTTAGAAAATAACACTTAACCTTAAAGCCTGAAGGCATTCTTATAAACTCACACAAAATAACTACAAAATAAGTAATACTTTACATTATTTTTGTATCAGATGACTTGAGTGTGTTTGAGCAATTGAACATCAGTTTGTATATCTACATGAAATCACACATACAGAACATCATGTTCAGGCATTATTGTTGTTTTCCTTTTCCACACACACAAATTATCAGGTTATCCAGTCTACTCAAACGCGGTGAAAAACAGTCCACAGCACGCGTAAAAGGAGCAGTATCCAATACAGTGTTGTCTTGCAAAAATGGAGTCAGAATTCCTGAGTCTCAGAGACATTGCTGTCCTCCTCCATTACTGGATTATTATTTTTCCAAGGAGAATCTCTAGTTTTCATTTCTTCACTCTGATGAAGTTTGTAATAGACTGCGTCTTTTAAAAAATGTAAAACTTGTACAAAAAACGTGTCAACCAAAGTGAATTTTTAAAGCTTTTTAAAGGGACGGGGGATTCACTTACAAAATAAAGGCCACCTTCTTGTAAAATTAGTACTGCCAGTATCCCATCAACCTGTTTAAAGGAGAGATTTTAGCTCCCTATTCTGGAAGCCTTACTACATGTAGTCATGTGAGCTCAAAAACTGCATCCTTTTAACAATTAAAAATACTATAACTAGGACTAACATGGAACAGCCCTTTGTTACAATCACCAAGGTGGCAAAACCAATGAAGCCTCCTTCAAATAGTCACTGCAATCTAACTTCTGCATTTTCCCTTGTACTTTGCATATTACACAGTGTAACTTAAAATGTAATTTAAGAGCACTTCAGTCCCACAATGTAGGATTTAAGCTTGTGTGAATACATATGCATGGCTCTGCAACATTTATAATGACTTAGAAAAATACATTCAAACAAAACTTTATATAGGGTTCTACTTTTTTAAAATCAAAAATGGAGAAAAGCCAAATGGTCCCATCATTAGCTAAATAATACACTCCAAGTTCTGGAAGCAATTCCAAAGCAAAAGCACATTCAAGAATAACATACATTGAATTGCATACTTTCTCATTCATCTTTATCAGTAATAAAATTCTACTGCATATAATTATTCAGCCATATAAATAATGCTAAGCAGAAAAATATTTACCTCTGTGCTACTTTTCTCAGTTTATAGAAGCATTTCTCAGTTTATAGGAGCAAAGGAAAAAAAAAAACTAAAGTGCAGACTACAGGCCATGTCAGGCATTAATAAATGACCAAAGGTGCAGCCAAATTTGCATTTACATCTTAAGTTACTTTGCCATCTTTCTTTTCTTGCTAGAAGTCACCCCTGTGCAATTGAAAAGCTGGTCGGTTGATTTGTGCCACAATACAACCTGTAATCACTTGCAATTTTTAAAAAAAAATCTATTTCAACTGTCCATAGATATTTCTAGGTGATAGCTCAGGTTCACAAAACCTTACTTAATTATTCATACTTGAAATCACACAATATTGACACCTCCTCCAGAGAATGCTACTGTCCTTTTGTTGCAGTATGTGGTTGAACCAGTGATGCTTGGTTGACTGTCTTTAACAAGCGATGTCTTCATTTCCATTTCACATGCTACAATAGCTGCATTGAGTTCCACTTGAGCTCGGTGAACGACATAAAACATGAGCCCTATGCTTATGACAATCTGCAAATAAAACAAGAGTGTTGTAGGCAATATAGGCTGCAGGCATGAATACAAAGCAACTGATCTGAACAAAATTATAAGTTGTCGATGAAAAGATTCATGAAGGCATTTTTTGACACAATAGCAAGACATAAGAAGGGAGATGAACTTAACCAGTGAGCAGCTCTAAACCTACATACCAGATTACACAGAACTTAAATATTTACAGGCATTGAAAAAAAAGTTTCTTTCTTTCTGTTGACATCCATATAATTGTTATAAAGCAATACTTTCAATTCCTCTCCTGCAAAAAATGCTTCCACAAAGAAATGATGTGGTATACTTCTGTAAGTCAGAGAGGCAGTATTTCATATACCCAGGGAATAACAGATTTAAATTGTACTGGGCACCTGCAACTTACAAAACGGCAGAGTAAAGCCAGAGGATGACACAGACCAAAGAAAATAAAACTTCTTGTCCTTGCCCCTCTGGTGTTGAAGACAGCACAGAGCAGCAGTGTCTCCTTGGATATCAGGACTAAACAGGACAGAGTCAGAGTTCCTGAGTGACTTGCAGCAGTCTGTATGGGAAGAACTTAGTTTCTGGAGGATGGCTCAGGGAGGTGAGAGGATGTCAGTGGTGTGAGGTATTTTTTTGTTTGTTGAAGGAGGAAATACTGTCTAAAAATATGGGTTTAGTTCTGAGTTTTGCTCTGAATTATGCTGCTAGGAATTTTTAAACTTTCATCACAAAAATCATCAGAAATAAACCTGGACAACTTTTGCTTAGAAGTTACTCATTCAATGACACTGGCATGCACTGCACTCACCAGAGGCAGATTTGGGTTTCAATAAAACACTAGTCTAGCTTGTTAGCTGCAATCCTCCTTAATATTATAAAGCAAGATCAGAACAGGTTGCTCAGGACTTTTGTCCAGTCAGATCTTGCAAACTTCCAAGACAGAAATTTCACCACCTCTCCGGGCAATGTGCTCCACGGCTTTACTATCCTCGTGGTGAAAAAGATGTCCTTCACCAACTCAAGTTATAAATTTCAAAAGATGGCCAACACAAGAGTCAGAATAAGACTATGGAAACCAAGTTCTGAATACATAGGAAAAATCCTATTCAAAAAGCTTACCCAAATATTTAAATTTGATTTGTTTTAGAAATATTACTACCAGAAACCTAGTCCCTTGATGAATAATTAAAAAAAAATATATATATATATACAGACAACCATGAAATGTGACAGATTTTCCAAGCTATTTACTAAATCACAGTTCAAACAAAGCTCAGCCAGGCATAGCACCAGGTAAATGCCTGAGATACAGTGGGAGAAAGCAAATAATTCCTCCACTAGAGGCCTCCCCTTCATTTATTCAGTCAGGTCCCACGGACTGCTCTCAAGGAGGTCATTATTCCTATTCAAACGATCAGGCTATCCAGCTGGCACTTACCTGAGCAACAGTTCTGTTGCAACATACAAAGGAGAGTCAACGCCATTAAAAAAAAAAAATCAAAGGAAAAGGCCCCTAAAAACTACTACCCTGGAAATAGCATTTAATGGCTGAAATGACAGCTGATCAAATAACTGTTTGTTTTCTCTTTGATGTATCACGGCTATTAACCCTATATTTACAAAGGTGTTTTTAATACTCATAGTCCTGTTCAACGAAGCCTATAAATTATATGTTCTATTCAAAAGCACACAAGTATCGGGGGAAGGAGGGAAGGTATGCTTAAAATGGTCCTAGACTTAGTTTTCTGTTAGCATTGTTAAACATCAGCTTTATGAAGGTAAAAACTGAGGAATATAAATGACTGCAGTACCTCCTGAAAGTCTGCAAACCATGGTAACTGCTAGTCAAACACAGCTTAAAGTACTGCCACTGTCAGAGGAAGTTTTAATATATAATCTAGTTAGGAAATACCCATAACCTCTATGCTTGTAATGGTCTCAGACCTAAGGCTTATACCCAAGATTTACTGACAAATTATTTCATCACCTAAGGTCATATAAAGGTACTTGGTACTTCTCATCAATTCACTCACTTGTTAAATTAGGGTATTCTGAATTAGGCATTAGCAAAATGATACTTTTATAGCACTTTTAATCCTGAATACCTAGGCAAAATGAGGATACTGAGTGCTAACAATGAACACTGAACAGGTGCTGGGTCTACACACCCTGAGCACACAACTTCACAGATGGTGGCACATGGGCCTTTGTGTAGGGGTGGCTTGACAAGTTTAAAATTCAGCAGGAGGTTACCGTAGAGGACAGGAGAAGAAAGCTTACCAAAACTGTGTCAGAAAAAGAAAACACTTAGTTCTGCTTTGTGTCACAGTGAGGTATGAGAGAATAAAACTTTTCTAACATCATAAAACAAAATCAGAAGAAAAAGAAAACAGTACACTGGAAACCCATTTTTCAGGGTATCTAGCAGTCAACAGAAGTCACAAAGAGACTGACACTACCATTACCAAGGTCTATGAAAGCAATTATTTTAACTTACCTGTAAACCAAATATAAAATAGCCACTAACACTTTGTTCTGCAATCACATCCTCCATGGTGCGCAAGGTAGTGCCCAAGTATGAGTTCAGGAGCTGAGTAGGAAGCAGCCCAAGTGAAGAAGCCATCAGGTAGTTGGGTAATGACAAATCTGTAATCTGAGTAAAAAGACAGAGTAAGAAATCAAGCATGGCTCTAACACAGCCTATGTGTACAGACAACCAGAATGCTGCTCCCAAAACCATCCCTGCAAAGTCATAAGAAAATTTCTTACACTCCTTCACTGAAACTTAAGATTCATGCTCAGTGCAACAAAACAGTATGTGCCTGGTTTTCATCTTGCCTTTTTGAAGCTAATAAGTTTTATTTCATTTCACCGTGCATTACACAATATCTCTGCAAAAGTCGTCAATTAAGGAAGCAACTGGGCCCTTGAATTTACGAAAATTTACTTGTTGAAAGAAGTTACTTTATCAAATGCAAAGGTCTAAAGCAAAAATCTATTTGTTTTGCATTTTACGTGTATGGCAAATAATAGAAGAGGTAATTGTTCAAAACGTCACTGTATTAAATATGATTTAGGTAAACAGAATGGCAGATACAATTTGCCTCCGCAAGAGAGGTTATATAGCTCAATAAGACACATATATCTACCAATGATCCCTGTGAGCAATATCTATCTATATCTATTCTGATATACATAGGTATCATTAAGATTCTCCGCCGAACATATTTTGCATCACACTTCAATTAGTGAACAAAATACTACACATGGCTACAACTTTTGTTCATTTTCTGGAAAGAAACCACTACTGATACTTCAATATTTTCCTCTCTTTGCTATGAAATTTCTCTTCTGAGTAAATATGTGGACATATGAGTTTATATGGGTACAAAGTATCAGATAAATTACTATCAGCAGCCATTGGGAAATATTAAATGCAAGAGTCATGAGGTCAAAAGACATTTATGCATGAAAAAAAGAAAACAAGAGGAAACTCTGGGTTAAAAATGAGTATGAAAAGGGTGATTTTGAAAACAAGCAGCCTTACAAATTTTCCAGACAATTCAGTTGATCACATGATAATACAAGACCTAATTAAAAACAGCCCTAACACTGGGAGTCTACATGGAAATTCTTGACCTTGACAGTTTTGTACAATGTTGAAGACCAGAGAATAGCAGCAATGTTACTCATTTCATCAGGCTATTCTTAAAATAAACTTTGGTTACCGTGAAAGTCACAGTGCTGAATTCTCAGAGCTATAAGCATCATCAGTGGAAAGTTTCTGGGAGGAAGGTAGGGCAATGGAGGAGCAGAATGCAATGAAGCATAAAAATTAAGAATAATTCACTGGGACGAGATCCAATAAACCAATTCCAAACTTCACACTGTAAATTGTATTTCCCACAGAGAGAAATATATACCAGCACCACAAATAATGTATTTCCCTCTCTATACAAAATTTAGATTTATAATGAAAAAGTATTACATAATTATGTCAGAGGCTTCTCATTTGACCACTGCTTTCAAAAGACGTTTTTTTTCTTTTAAACATTATCATAATCTGGGCCATGTAATATGAATGCACAGCCCAAACTTCCTATATTGCCAAGGGAATGAAGGAGCTGCTATTAAAAGTCTCTGAAATACTAATGTGGAGGCAAGATTTGCTAAGTAGGACATTATCGTTAAATCTAATGGAGCTGGGAAACTTCCCAAAGATTGTTTTAAGACTCCTGACACCTCTCTCATTTCTGTATAAGTATTAAGGACACTTTGGTTGCAGAGAAATATGTCTGCACAGCTGGGTCTGTCCTGAAACAACTGGGCCTCCTGAGCCAGGAGAGATTGTTTCCAAATGAAGGGGCAACTGCCATTGGATACACTGGACTGCAGCTTGTACTTACCACTGAAACAAAAACTAAGGGGAGGGGGCAAGAAATTTTGAGGTGCCCTTTTAACTCCCGGTTTGTAAGGTTTAGACCTACAGTCTTATCCCTTTCTCCAAAAGGCACAGGAAGTAGACAGAACCCCTGCCTAAGAAACCTGAGAAATCACCAATAAAACTTACAGCTTTTCCATACTTTTCCTTCCAGAAACTTTACCTGTTCTATAAACTTACCAGACTGGCATAGTCAAGCTGTCCAGTTGAGGCTACCAGGGCTCTGTTTCTAGGCAAAGTTCAAGCCAGTAAAAACTAACAGTGAAATCCCAAAGCAAGTATAGATAAAACTGTGTTATGGGCCATAAGAGAATTGTATTTAAATACAACTAAGAAGTACCTAACTGCTCTAGTAACAATAGCCAGAAACTCTCCAACTAAGCTTTGGACAAGTTTTGTCCAGTAACACTTTTGTATATTTGTTGTGGCTGACAGGTTTGGTTCAGCACTGCCAAAGAATAAACACTTGTGAGAGGATTTTGCTGGGGGTTCCTGTGCCTTTGGGGTTTGCAACAGATTTCTCTCCCCTCAACTTATAAAACCCTGTTTTGGATCAGGTAGGCTTAGGGACCAAGAGCAAAGGATAACTCTGATGATCTAAAAAAAACCCCAAAACTGAATTAAAACAACTACAAAAATTAGAAAATTGAAAAAAACAAATCAGTTATCAACTTTTCAACAAGCAGAGTAAGCAGACTGCATGTTCTTGAAAAGCAAGTACCATTTCTTCAACTCTGACTTCTTCCGGAACCAGAGATGCACACTTGAAAACTAAGATATTTTAGTCAGGTTATTTCTTTCATATGATATCCCTCTCAAAGAGAAGGAAAAAAAAAAGTATTAATTCCAATCTAACCTACATCTGACACTACAAATAGTCAGTTTGCACAAATCTCTCTCCAAGAACCCACTTGTGGG
The DNA here is from genome assembly GCA_013396655.1 of Campylorhamphus procurvoides. Taxonomy (NCBI): domain Eukaryota; kingdom Metazoa; phylum Chordata; class Aves; order Passeriformes; family Dendrocolaptidae; genus Campylorhamphus; species Campylorhamphus procurvoides. The sequence goes on along the minus strand of WBMV01002016.1, from coordinate 724,049 downwards.
AAGGAGACGATAACCTGCATACCAGACCTCCTTACAAATATGCCTTCAAAACACCCAGAGTTGCCAAGGAGAGAGGGCTGTGCATGGGCAAACAAGTCAGTAAGAGATCCCAGCCTGCTCCAGCAGCCCAGGCAACACTGGCATTACAGGAGCAAAAATTAAATAAAATCCACTCAAAGAGAAGCGCAAACATGCTTTCAGTTAACAAGCTTCTAGGTCTTCCAGAAAGGTAAGGAAGTGCATTACCCCACCACTCTACTACCAGTACTTTCCCAAAGAGAAGCAGAATGACCTTATAAGAAGCAAGATCTTCATGTTTGGCTGGTGAGACTCTTAAGGGATTTTATTAATTTTCTTCTTGTGATGTTTCAATTAATATGATCTCCTCAAAAATCAAATGCTACGAGGCTCTTCCATTCTTCTCTACACCTCCTGCAATTCAACCTCCCAAAAACCCTGTGTACCAGATGGTACACACCACTGAACTAGTGCTTGTAGAAACATTTAATCCCAGCCCTGGAGATGACCTTGCTCACATCAAGGTTATGCCTTGCCCTGGACTTCATGTGTCACTTCCTTCCTTCCCTCTCATTTAAGTATTCTCAGTATCTCCAGTTTACTTGTAAACATTCATCCAGAAAACATGCACAGACCAGACTACTGGAAAATTACAAATGTGTAAACATTCTTAAGTTCACTGTTCTTTAAAAAAAGCAACTCTTTTCAAATTTATTGCTGAAGTTGCAGGCATAGGGAACTGCATTTTAAAATTAAAAAGTGTTAAGTTTCAAATAAGTGAGATTTCAAAGAAATGACAGCTCAGTCTGTGTAGGTAGAAAACTGTTCTACAGGTACCTTAAACTTGAATCGCAGTGAAAAACTGCCTTGAATTCTCAGACTTGCATAAAACATTTTATTTTTCAGTGATCTAACAGTTCATATTAAATGTTCTCAGTGAAAAATTGAGCACACACCATGCTTTATTTGACTGTGCTACAAAGTAATAAATCTGGAGTAATAAATGTAACCTCACTACTATTAGCAGGAAACATCCAACTTACGTGGCATACTCAAGAATCTGGTTTCATCTCATTTCTTATCTACTATTTTAACACTGAAACCTTCCACTTGGAAAGGAAATTATTTAGCCTGCAGAACATGGAGAATACAAACAACTGATTTTCAGCATCATTTTAATACTGAACTGGCCCGAATACTCTGCTAAATTGTGTTTCAAACAGAGTGGTTATGCCAGGAAGTAAATAATTTTAACTCAGTAATTCTCGGGTAGATCCAATAGTACTCTAAAACATCTGCTGACTACTTCAACTGACACCCTGAAGCCACGAACAACTGAAGTACAACAGCTCTCCCCACTTTAGGAGGGTCACAGTACAGTAGAAGCTTCATCTGCTACACTGAGACCTTGGGTTCCAGGGGAGACTCGCTCCCAGCTGGACATGTCTAAGCTTCCTCAGTTCTGCAGTAATATAGGTTAATAAATAAAACAAGAGATGTTCAACTGTTCAGTTCCTCATTCTTAACAAGGAAACAGTTAAAGGATCTGCTTAAAAAGAAATTTTACGTTGCTACAACTCTTACAGACAGAGATTATAGCTCCAGAGATCAATGCTCCAGTACACACAGTTTTATACACAGCAATTTCAAATATCTGATGTGGGTGTTAAACACCCAAAATTGCATGGATTAATTTTTTCTTAAATAACAAGTTTGGTATTAAGTGATCTGTTAATTGCAGCCAGATGATTGTCAAAATTAAGCATGCCTTCATAAGAGTAAAGGATCAGGACAGCAGGCAGGGGAAGGAAGGTGTGCTATAACAAAGCAGCAGACCAAAACACAGGTTTAGATGGTCACTTAAAGAATGTCTAAGTTACCGATGAACATTTAAAATATTTCACCATACCATTTGTTTCGATTTGATTTCACTGAGTTAGCAAATACAACTGAGGCGTAACACACAGCCAAAACCAGATCCTTCACACAAAACACTCGGGTAGCAATGAGGGTCTGAAACAGTCATCATCAGCATGACAGTACTCAAAAAGAACACCCTTCATGTTCTTCTTTACTTTCTCCTTTAAGATGATCAAAGGGAACAAATGAATATACTAATTTGCATCTAAAAGTAGAAAGGAAAGCAAGACAGACTAACCCTTTTCCAAACTCAAGCTTAAACTAACTTCCTGTGCCACTCTGGTGTACAGTCCCTTTTCAGGTCTGAGGCTGTACCTATCTTACTGCTCTGCCTCTCTTGTGTGCATGGACCTTAACACCCTGTATGCATTTGCCAGATGCATGTTACAAACACTAACCACGCTGAGCAAGAATTTTAATCTGTCCACTTTCTTCTTTCCAACATGATTACTTCTATTAAGTAGTTTAGAAGGATCTGGCATGACTTTTCCTCCCACTCAGATCACTTTAAACACACAGGCACTTTATAACAGTGGAGTTCTCTGGAGATTCTGCTATACAGCATCTTGGTGCTTCTTTCCAACATCAGAATGTAGTCTTGAAAGCCAGAGGGCAACTAACACAACGCCACTGAGCAAGGCACCTCAAAACCCTGCCTGCCCATGTCCCTCTGCATGCACTGAGGAGCCACCAGAAAGGGCAGGCACAGCCGGTTGCTTTTACAGTTGTTAAAAGAGAAACCATGGTTTGCTCCCAGGAAAGAGGAGGACCTCCACCAGTGACAGCGGCCACCTTGCCGACAGCGCTTGTTCCTCGGCCGGGGGCCCACGCGGGACTCACCGCGAAGACGGCATTCTGCAGCCCGAAGGGGATCGGCGTCAGCCGCGCCAGGGCCACCACCTTGAGGCCGCTGCCGCCCTCCACGACGCGCACGATGGCACTGAGCGTCCCGCTGCCCTGGATCCTGGTCCGCGCCCAGCGGGACAAGAGCCGCTTGCAGGCCACGTGGGCGACAGAGGTGCCGACGAGGACGCCGAGCACCATCAGCCCCATGCCCATCACGAAGCCGTAGAGGTAGCCGGCGGCCACGTTGAGCAGGATGTATCCCCAGCCGCAGGGGAAGGACACGACGATGAAGCCCACGGTGAAGAGCAGCACGCCGGCCAGGCTGTCCAGGCTCTCGGCCCAGAGCAGCAGGTCCCGCAGGTACTGGCGCACCAGGGCCAGCGAGGCGAAGCAGAGCGCGGCCAGGACGCACACGCTGAGGCAGCTCTTGCACCAGCAGGTGCCCAGCAGGCAGCAGGAGCAGCGCCAGCCCCGGCCCTCGGCCAGCCCGTGCCCGCCGCCGCCGCCGGGCTCGGGCAGGGGGCAGAGCAGCAGCTCCGCGGGCGGCAGCTCGTCCTGCTCGCAGGGCCCCAGCAGCAGCGC
>WBMV01002016.1:582653-720533 GCA_013396655.1 Campylorhamphus procurvoides | reverse complement strand
GCGGCCCCTCCTCCCGCCCCGCCCCGGCAGCACCGCCCCGGCCGGGCGTGCCCAGCGCGGTGTACCCAGCGGGGCCGGGAGGGTTTGCCCAGTGGGGTGTGCCCAGCCGCGGCCCGCCGCCCGCACCACCGACCCCGCACCGCGCCAAGCCGACCCGCCTGGCTCACTGTGTCCCCCTGTGCTCGCTGTGCCCCCCCGTGCCCCGCGCTCCTGTCCCGGTCGCAGCACCCCTCGCAGAGCCGTAACACGCAGGGTTTGGAGGGGCCGTGCTGAAAAGCGGGTTGTTTTCTGTCAGGGGAGCGCGTCGTTCAAGCATCGCTGACGACACTTATCCTATGCTCCTCGGTGTGCCGGGGGCTGTCCCTCCCTCCCGTATGTGAAGGATTTGTATGGCAAACACCCCGGCTTTCCCCTCTCCGCGGGCGAGACGAGCCCTCTCCCAGTCAGCAGCCGAGTCTGAGCCGAGGTGCGGCAGCCGCATCTGCCTCGCAGGACGGCTGGGCTCACCCGGCTGCTTGGCTCACACGCCGGAAGGCTCAGGCCCATTTTGGGATGGTTTGAACTTGAATTTTGAGCCACTGCTACAAAAAGAGAAATAGCCTGAATACTCAGCAAGGGCTCCATTTAGAAGGGTGTTTTCTCAGGAGCCTCGCTGAGGCTCGACAGCTTCGGAGGTCGCTGTTGCTCTGGCGTTACTAATGACAGGAGCCACAGGGTGCAAAGGGATTTGTTTTCTTTACAACGCTTAAACACATAATGTGCTCCAGTGGAGTTATATTCCTCTGCCGGGAAATTTGTAAGCATATATAANGGGGGGGAGGGGGGGGGGGGGGGGGGGGGGGGGTCGGGGGGGTGTAAAGGGTGATTGGGGAAAAATAAGTAAATCTCAAAATGAAGCACATAGCTTGAAGAAAGTACTGCACTTGAAAAATACACCGTTAGAAATAATATAATCTGGGCAACCCTACAAATCGCCCTAAGAAAATGACGGAGGTCTTTGAGAACCAACAGCAGAATAAAACAATCCTGGGGACTCTGTACAGCAGGGAAGTTGTAGATAAATACCTCCAGCATAATTTGCTTTCTTGCTTTTTCCTGTATCTGAATGTGAGCATTTGATTTTGTGTGTGCTCTTTGCTTACGATGCAAACACAGGCAGGGCATACATCCAGAATTATAATAATAATGGCAAGAAAGCCCTGCATTAAGGCTTGTAAAAGAATGATGGGCATGCTTGTACTTTCAGTAAAGCATTTCAGCAAACTGGAGGCGGCTGGAAGTTCAGTAGAAAAACAAGAAGACAAAATATTAATTTCTGGTTTTTATACTAAGAGTACATATGTCTTTGATGTGGATTTAGTTTGTATATATTTTTGTTCAGTGCAGTTGCTTTCATAGAATAGGATAAAGCCTGAGCGGAAATGTCTACCGGAGTTACATGCTTTACGCTGCCCCTACATTTCTGCATTCAAAGTGCAGAACCTGGTACTCAGAGCCAGAATGAACCTCCAGCTGCCACTCTAAAAGCTGTAGGGTTCTGTATTTATAAGCACAGGAAAAGTAATTGAAAAGGGGCCACAAAAGGGTATGAAGGAAATAATGGTTTGTATAAGTGACAGTTCTGACATTACACTCCAAAAAATACTGAAACTAGTTAGTGGAGATGCTTCTTCAGTCCCTAGGAATATACAGGCTGAAACTCCTTAACCTTATCCATGACCTTGGCTCCCTAAAATAGCTAATCCTGGCATTCTACAGCCCCTTGGAGCAATAGATCAGGAAGGAAAGACAAGAAACAATCAGATTTTGAGTGACACAGTATCACTCATGGAGCATCTTTGGATAAACATCCAACAAGGCCTCAGGAATTGGTAGGACTTGGGTGGAGCTGGGAGCCTCTCCTGCACGCACAGCAGATACAGCTATAGGGCTGAGAGGCAGTGTCAGCCAGCACCTGTGACCTTCCCAGCATGCTCTTACGATCTGAAGGGAAAAAAAACCCAACCTCACACACCCTTGAAAATGTGCCAATTGGCATGTTGCTGGACAAAATGCCAGACAAAATGGTCTGCATTTCAGACTTACTAGCCCGTGAATCATAAGATGTTCCTGTACCACGGATGATGCAGTTGCAATGGTCTGATGATAAAAGCAAAGCAAGGTTTGTAAGGGAAAGTAGTTCTCTTTCCAATGACCAGTGACTACACTTAAAAAGCCAGACAAGCTCTTGAGCACACAGCTCCTGGGCAAACACTTTGTGCTCCAAAAAAGATAGCGCCTTTTTTTTTTTTCCCCAGGTAGATCAGTTGATTTAGTGAATAATTTCCAACAAATGTTGTCTAACCTGTTCTTTCAAAAAGCACAGCTGGTCTGGTTAGCTTCAGAAATTATTTGAAGTAGTATGAATAAAAATTACAGGTTTAGTATATATAAGTTTAAGATATTGCATTACATAAACTAAAACTGCTCCTATACTTCCTTAGGCTGAATTTCTTAGATGTCATCCATCACTTGAACTGATTTCTTACCTTTCCTTATATTTAATTTTGACATTTTTCAGAGAATCATTGAGCAGCACAGGGTAACATCTGGAGACCTGTTCTACTTCAAGAAAAGCTGTTTCTATAGAAAGATGCTCTCATGATGACGTACATTGTAGTGGATATTGAAGAATGTTTGCCATACAGGTGTTTTCTCCAGGCCCATAATGTAGGTCCAGGATATTTCCTTGATCTGACAGAATCAACTGAGAAATACTCTTTTATGTTTTGAAACTCTACTTTTCCTGTCTCATCTTTTATTTTGATGAATATTAGTATGCAAACACACCCAACTAAGCATGAGTCATCATATTCAAATGAAACACATGACTCATTTAGACCCATGCAACTGGTCCACACTGAAAAGGGGCCCTGACGATGGAGAGTAGGATACATTAAGTGATAAATCAGGAGCTAAAATAATTCTGAGTTGGGAGCTCCTGAAAGCTTGCCATATTTATTTCTGAATTGCTCTTTAGGAGGGAGAGGCAGGACTTTTTTCAGATGATATTAAGGACCATAATGCCAGCATACTTCTAAATGCCTGTTAGTTCTGTCTGCATTACTGTGAAGGTCCTTTGGTGGGAACTGCAACATTGACTAATTTGCATCAGGAGTAACCATTCTTAGGCCACAGCAGGCTTTCATTGGAAGTGCCTCCATCTGGTTTGCAGTCTTCCTTGCCATACATTGCTCTATATCCATAGGAAGGAAGGTGGACATAAACCTTGCTCATGCAGGGATTACACTTTTTGCTGTTTAATAGAGTATGAGTTGCAAGGATCTGAGGAAAGGTATTAGCAAGGAGCAAGCCATGACCAGAGAAATTATTCTGGTAGACAAAGTCTGCAAGCCATTGCTGGGCTCCACTGATTTGGATCATTGTATTTTAAATACATGTGCATTCATACTTTTGTGAAAGTGAATGAGAAGAGTGCTGAAGGAAAACAAGCTATTATGTAGTTCTATAGGACATTCCTTAAATTCCTAGTGAAAGGTGATAGTTCTGGAGTTGCTGCATCAGGAACAGGAGGTGTAAGAGGAGAAATGGCACTATTAGCAATTTAGGATCATCCAGTGTTTTAAATTTTTGGGCAAATATCTATCAAGATGTAACCAATTTTGTGTTGCTTTTACCATGAGCTACCTAATTCAGAAAAGATCTTTAATTAAAATATACAAACATAAAAAGATGAAATACCCATAAACTTCATTAAATGTATACCTCAAAGAGTTTTTAAGTCTCAAGGTAAGAATCCAAATTGTGTTATTTTGCAGTTTGATTTATTAGGTGTTTACAGAAACTTTATTACTTCATATGTAGTCCCAGCCTCACAGATAAGTCCAGATACAATCATGTTAAAAACTCTGAATTATTTGATACACTATTGTAAACTCATGTAATTCAGAAAATGAATGTGTTTATTTTCATCTATTTCTACATAAGAAATATGGTTTATACAATGATTTAACAAGAAGCATTTCAAACCAAATTGATTACAACTCCATGTAAGGCATGAAGAAAAATTAAATACAATAAGCAATCGGCTAAAATATTTAAAAAGATCTGAGATATCACTCTGATATTAGTTATTATGTAAAAAGTGACACATCTAAAACAAGTTTATTTCAGTAGAACTGATGATTTATGATGATTTGTGTAAAATTCCTTAGAGTGTCCTAGCCCAGAAAGGGCACATGAGAAACTTTAAACATCCTTACACATAAGACAAAGGTACAGATGCATATTTGGTATATCTATAGGTGCCTTCAGCTGTTGCAGTGATGGAAAACTTAATTCTAATTAGTTCTAATTACTAATTCTTCTTAAAAATTCACATGGGATTCTTCCTTGCAAAAGGGTATCCTTAGGTTGACATAAAAAACTTCTGCCATTTTTTCATTCCATGAAATGCCTGCTTTGTTGCAAAAAACCCTGCATTATCAGGGACTGTTGGTGTAATGCAGAATAGCCTAAAGTGTGGAAATCACAAAATTGCTTATGAGGACTAGATTAACATTGGCAGCCCTAGGAAATAGTAAGCTATGGAAGAAAACCTGAATGTATTTCATGAATTGTGTCCTCTTGAATTGCACAGTGCAAACATTAGATGTGCCTCAAAATGTTAGCCATGTAATTACTTATTTCTACCAGGACCACAAACTAGAAATATACATTTTCATGCAACAGAATACATGAGGCAGTTCTTGAAAGCACTAATATATAGAAGGTGTGCTTTCAAAATGAATTTTGGATATCATGAAATAACATATAGTGAGAAAAGAATATCTGAGGAATAGGAAACTCTTTGTGAAATCATTTATTAAAGCTGTAAACACACAGATTCTCCTCCACTTTAAAGTGACTAAAAGAAGAACTGTATCTAAACATATATGATGCTGAGGGCACTTTTAATGAGGGGGTTGTAAGCAAATGGAAATATTAGCATATCCTCAGTGTCATGTTTTCATCAGTTCCCACACATCTGTGTCTTTCTAGCAATATACTTTGATATTCTTCAACAAGCTATCACATTCCTTTTGATACATCTGCATCCCTTTTAATCCAATGCCATATGTTAAAACTATATACATGTCTTTTATATACTTACTTTTAAATTTCAGTAAGATGAAAAGCAAAGAAAAGTAGTATACATTTTCACTTTTTCCATGGCAAGGGTATAGTCTTGGCAAGTTATGGGTTAGAGGTCAGTTTCTCCTAATAGTTTTGATTCAATGATTTTTGTAAAAGTATTTAACATTAAAGGTTAAACGAAGACCAAAGATTTTGTTTTAATAGCACAGTAATATTTGACTGATATTAAGCTTAATTAAGCAGCTTTAAGGTTAGCTTTAAGTCAGCACTGAAGCAGAACATTGGGTTTGTGGGTTGGATAAACAAACAACCCACAAAAAAACTGATTTGTATTTAAGTTTGCTGGTACAAATCAGGCCAGTTACAGCAGTCTAAGATTAGAAGAAGCTCATGGATTTATTTTTTCATGTTGTCTTGATTTATAATTAGTATTTACTCAGCAAAGCTTTAGCAACCATTTTCCATCTTCCTTTATCTGAGGAACCACAATGTGATAACCACTGGCAGGCATTGAACTTAGCAGAGTTTTATGTCTCTGTAGAAGGATGAGAGTTGAAAAATCCTCAGCTTAAATCAATGGCAGAACCGTTGTCTGAGTGTTACCCTGTATCTGGCACTGTATATATTGGTCTGTGTGTTTACAATCCTTGTTATAGTATATCTACTAAAACATTTATTTTTTTTCTTTTAGTTTCCAGCTAAACTAACTGATAAGTTACTAACCTCCTCTGAGGAAACATTCATATTTTACGTTAAAATATGAAAATGTGATGAAAATATGATTTTAAGCCTAACTTGCCTCCCATTCTAATTGTTATGACCCTGGCCCCACGAAAAGAACATCTTAACTAGAAGCCCCAAAAGTCAGAATTCTGCAGGCAGCCTTGCTCTCCAATGCTGAGTAGTTTAAAAAAGAGGTAGATTATGACTCAATTTAGGAAATGGTTTCCAGTCTCTTCTTCATGGTCTCACCTTCTACTGCCAAGACTGTCTGCTTTTCTAGTTCTGGTATCTGCACCCCTACTCCAGCAGCTGAGACTGGGGACACAATGTAGTTGCAAGACAAGCAATCCATTAAGTTTGTGATAAAGATTTTTCCAAAGGCTTGTCATCTCTTCTCTTTCTTTTGAAGCATTCAGTAGTCCTCAGCAGGTTTAGCAGGCACTTAGGAACTTGTAAAAGATGCTCCACATCAAGCATCGTAGGAGATAGACACAGAATGCTAATAAATGAATGATTAGATGAGATAGTGAGGGCTGACAGGACTTAGAGAATGTTAATGTTGAGAGGAAACCACATGAGAAAAGGCTGTGTGTTTTTTTCAGTCCCGTTCCCTCTCTCCTGCAGTCACAAGAGATGCTGTAAAAGTAAAAACACCTTCTAGTCCTCCTAGAATGGAGTTATACAGAAGAAGGTATGAGAACCAGGGTAGAGGGATGGGGTCTGTGTATAAAAGAGCCCTCTCCCTCCAGCCCCAGCAACATCCATCCACCCTTTTCTGCACTTGGGGGCAGCTTTTCCATAACAAGGAGGAACATTTGATGCTGTAAGAGACAACCTTGCACACAGTAATTAGGATTAGCATGTGTGTCAAACACAAAGCCTTTTTAGAGAACAGATCTTGATAGGGCACACAGCTTAGGCAAGTAGGAGTCCGGGTGCATGGCAATTTGGACTTTTGAAAACAAATATTTCCAAATGGCCCATCTTAACAGGTTCAACAGAGACAGAATAACTGGGTTTAAAAATATTTAGACATGTTGAAACTATTTATTGACTTTGAGACTGACTTCAAATGCTCATACATTGATACCCAAAAGTATGTGTTTAAACTGAAGTTACTTAGTAAACCTGGTTCAAATGATGTCATTAGATAAAATCAGAAAAAAGGTTTCCAAGCCTGATCTTGCAAAGACTTATCAGCACATGGGTCTTGGTCATAAAAGTAGATATATTGGTCTGCCCTATTTTGACTGTACTGTGGGCATAGTTGTTCTCTCTGCAGCAGATAAACTCCAAAGGAATATTGTAAACAGTTCTATACAGCATTATTAAACACACAGAAAAGTTATACATGACACATATTCAGGCTAAGACATGCATAAAACCTGAAAGCATTACAAAAATTTCCATGGATATGGTCTACACCTCATCTCTTCTTTAGTTCAGTTTTTTACCTGGATTTAGAGTTTGCTTGTGAAGGTGTTTGAGGTTTTCGAGTACCATTGCTGCTCAGTATTTATTATCACAGCTTCAATTACACCAGTTTTCACTGGGCTACACTATTTTTCTCAGCTGTCTGTGTCTCATCTACTTTGCATTCTCAAAACACTGTATAAGCATTTTGTGTTGGCTATATTGCCTCCATCTGTCCCTTGATGTACTTAAAATTACCTTTATAAAATATGAATACATTAAATCAAGCACATAGTCCATTTGAATGAGTCTGCTCTAAAGTGCTTTCCAAGTCATCAGGCAAAACAGTCAGTCTGAAAACCCAGCTATCCCTTTAGAAAATGATACATCAGCAGCATATCAAAGATAGCCTAGGAAGATTTTCTCAGCCTCAAAATCTGGTCTTTCTCCATTATTCCTCCCGAAGTAACAGAAATGACCATGTCAACCACTGTCTTGTCTCGAACACAGGCTCGTTACTCAGTGCACAGCACCAATTCACACACCAAGGTGAAGTATTTCAATTTTTTATTCTAGTTTGTGCAAGATCCCTTCCAACCCAGCATATTCTGTGATTCTGTGAAAGTCAGGAGTTCAGTGTAACCCACAAAAGCGTGGCTCCCCCGATCATCTAAACTTTATACAATTTATATATTTTAACAAACAAAGGCATCAGGACTCATTGGTTACAGATTACATATTTTTCTTTATTAATTAGTATTCAAATCCCTTTTTGCTACTTGAATCTCTCACATCTCATGCTAATTAGTCCACATATGAAGGTCTTCCCTCCATTTGAGTCTGGGGTCTGTTTTGAGTAGGTGGTCAATGAACCGGGGGTCACAATCTCCCACTGCTGGAATTACCTTTCCCCCAGTTACTGCTCAGTTCTGCTGACTTCACTCTTGGTGGCTCTCATCCAGACTGCCCATTCTTCTTGGAATTGTCTTCCCTTTCCCTTAAAACAAAAGATTAGCCAAGCATACAACACTCACAATGCAATTGCTTAATCATAACTATCTCTCTATAACTCCTGATTAACAACTAAAAAAATTTGCAGTTTGATTTAAATCTTGAGGGACTCGGATCTTGAGGGGCTCACTCAATATTGATTGCAGAAAGTCCTAAGTTATTTCTCCTTCACTGAAAGAGCACATTAAAAGTTTTCTCCAACACTGAACTGCCCATCTTTATAAAACCTCCATGTAGTGTTTGCTTGTGTGTTTATTTCTTGTGATCAGAAATAAGACAAAAGGGTTAAGTTAGACACAGGGAATTAGTACCAAATCAGGGATTTAAAATTCTTTATTTCCTGTTATAAAAATTTACATTTTTGTGAGTCATTTTTTTCTCTCTTAAAAGATGTAAAGAGGATTTTTTTCCTCTTTTCTTTTTTTAAGTAAGTTTGTGCTGCAGGAAAAGCTTCTTCATGTTTTTTGCAGTTGCTTTATCATATTCTGAAACCACTTTTTCAATGTAGTTTATATTCCTTCATGAAACAATATGTGTTTTAATATACAGACACCCCTTGTACTGCTACATCTTTAGGAAAATATTAGCTTTGCCATTCTGTGCGGTCCCAGTTGGTCACAGTTAACATCATCTTTTATTCTGTTTTCAGTCAATAATGGTGGTTGGTTCACCCCTGTTTTCCTTTTGGCTCCTTCCTACAGCCGTGGAGTAGCAGGTGTGTATTAACTGTTCAAGCAGTTGCTTCAGACATGCATATCTCTTCAAATTAACTCCTCCATGCCCCTTAGCAGCTGTTGCTGCTGTCTCACTTTAATGCCAGATGGGCACCAGTCCCAAGCCGGGACCAGCTGAGATGCCATTCCATCCTTAGAACAGCACTGCTGTAAAATTCCTTACTGGAAACTGAATTACGTGATCAGATATGGTTTCTTCATCAAAATTTAATTTCATTCTTCCTTATGTGTGTTACTAATATTTGTCAAGTAAGACAGGACTAATTTAATACCAAAGGGAATATTGAAAAGCTATTATGTAAACATGTACATATGATGTTTTAATCAGTTCTAAATGCAACTCCACACCACTCCAGCATAAAATTTGCCTTAATCTGAATTATTCCTAACTTTCTTATTTATGCACCAAAGCCTTCCAGACTGGTCTAACATCTAGCAAGAAATACAAGTATATCAAAACATTTTTTTAGTGTAAAGTCTACCTCACGCCCTCTGAAGTGCACAAAAATTTCCATAAAGTACTTATTTGACAAGGAAAAAAAAGACAAAAGTCACAAAAATACATTTGGAGTTGACTGTGATATTTAATAACATAAGCAAATAGTTACAGTGTGTGATGCCAGTCATCCCTGAGTACAAAAAGCAATCCAGTTGCACTGGTAAACCCGATATATGTACTTTGATGACAGTCTCAAACACATTACATGGTCTGTAGGAACTAAGATGATGCCTGCTAATTATGGCTGGGGTAAGACCCTGGCATGACCCTGGCACCTCTGTCATGAGCCTTTAAATTCCACAACAGCTTATTGCAATCATAAGAAAGAGGCTGTGGTGCCTTTTTTCTGGACCTATGGAATTACGGACTTTTTCTGTATCACATATCTTGATCCAAGGTGACAAAAGAGAGCTGCTGGATTCCTGTAGAAGCCTTTACGTCCTTACACAGCAGGCATTGTAAGCTATTTCCTTCTACATCTCCTTCAAGGATTGTATCATAGACACACACTCCAGTAATGATATAAATTACCTCTAGTCTGAATTCATGGGCAAAGTGTACCTGCTGTCCCTCAGGACCTGTATTGCCCTCAAGAGCAATAACATCAAATATGCAGAGATCCCAAACTGTGAAGACTCAGTTCAGTATAGGTAACTGTCCTGGTTTGAGCTGGGATAGAGTCAATTTCTTCTCAGTAGCTGTTACAGTGCTGTGTTTTGGATGGTGTTGGTAACACACTGATGTTTTGGTTCTTGCTAAGTTATATTTATCTTAAATCAAGGACTTCAGGGTTTGTTTGTTTGGTTTGGTTTGGGTTTTTTGTTGTTTCATTTTGGTTTTTTGTTTGGTTTGGTTGTTTTTGTTTTTGTTTTGTTTTGTTTTTTTAATTGGGGTGGAAGGGGTGGGGGTGGAGAGACTGGTTGCAGGGGATTATTTTGTTTGAGGGGTTGATTGTTTTGGGGTTTTTTTTTGTCTCATGCTCTGCCTATGTGGAGGTAAGCAAAAGAAACTGGGAGGAAACATAGCCAGGACAGGTGGCTTGAAATGACCAAAGGGGTATTCCACATCACATCATGCCCAGTAAATAAAACATCATGCCCAGTATATAAAACATCATGCCCAGTATATAAACTCAGGGGAGTTACCTGGAAAGGGGGCCAATCAGGGTTTGAGAAGGGGAGTCTGGCGTCCATCAGCGAGTGGTGAGCAATAGCATTGTACATCACTTCTTCCTCTCTTTTTATTATAAGAATTGTTATAATTTACCATTATTACTGTATTTTGCTTTGGTTTTGATTATTAAACTGTTCTTATCTCAACGTAAAACTTTTAATTTGATTCTCCTCCCCATTCCACCAGAGTGGGGGAATAAAAAAGGGGGTTGGGAGAGTGACTTTGTGGTGCTTAATTTCCAGATGGTCTTAAACCACAGCAGTAATGTAATTTAATTTGCTAATGCTAAGGAAAATTGTGTTATCAATGCAAGCTACTTGTCTGGTTTATGCATGGTTAGTGTGCTAATAGAGGCTGACAGATGTAGACACAGGTGTAAAAAATTATTTGGGGTTTTTATGCTTCTTTTGTTTTGTGGTAGCTACTGTTACCNCTTTCTCTCCTTCTCTCTCTCTTTTTCTCTTTCACTTTCTCTCTCTCTCTCTCCCTTTCTCTCTCTTTCTCTCTTTCAGGCAGAACCATCTCATGAAGAGTTTCATGAAACAGTTCCTTAAAGAAATCAGAAAACTGGCAAGAAAACTGGATGTGAAGTGTTATGTTTCTGTTGAGAGCAAAAATCTAATATCTTGGGTCCATGTAAGACCTTTAGTTTTTATGATTTCACGCTATTGTTTCCTAGTTGCCTCTGCCTTTAAAATTTGTCATGCACTTTAAATTTTCAACCCTTCAGGTGCTTCATGTTACTTCATTACTCACTATTCCTTCGCTTGCCCACTTGACCAAAACTTGCTGGGTAGAAAGCAGATTACATTACTTAGGCAATACCTTTGGAGTTTGCTTCAGAATTAAGATAACTTAGTTTGTAGTGATAAAGTCAATCCCAGTAGCTTCCCAAGAGATATAGGAAGCTTTTTGCAAAGTTACCCTTTACAGACATACCCAATACAGGAACAATTAATTACACTAGCATTTGGGATCTACAAAGCATTTATTTTTTCTTGTCTTGATTTTTGGTTAGCATTTTACTTAGCTAAGTTTAAGCAGCCTTTTCCCATCTTTGTCGTTTTTGCTTTATCTCAGAAACTACAAATGGAGTCCATGGAAGGTAATCAAGTTGCTGAGGCAGGATTTTGCTTTGGCAAATCCATGGTGACTGCTCCCAAATATTTTCGCCTTCATGATGTTGTCTGAAGACTTCATGTTCACTGTGTATCTTCAAGATACCATGTAGAAAATATTTATTCAGAATATATTTTTACTCTGAATACATTTCTCATTCTCACCACATATTTTATGGTACAGTGCATATACCATGATCATGGAATGCCACTAATGGACAGCAAACACAAGCAAGGCTGGATCCAACCCTAGTCCAGATCTGGGGACTGTGCTGTGTGTGAGCCTTCATTGAAAGAGACTACAGAAGGATAGACAGGGAGAAGGAGAAGACAAAGGCCCATGTTACCTGTGTAAACCCTTCCTTCAGGATATTTTTCTCTCATTAGGAACTATTTCCATTAACAGATAACAAACCGGAGAAGGGAGATTAATAAAAGTTCTACATAACAAGTAGTTACATAGCTGAAGACTCAATCTGATTCAACAGGCTTTTACAGTAGCTCTACAAGAAATTATTGTCCTTGACATCAGAGGTTTTGCATGAGCTGAAAAGAAAGACATGGAAGCAGACAGATTTATCAAGCCTTCAGTGTTACAGAAGGCTGCTTCAGCAACAGAGGCAATAAAGTGGTTGTAACTCTGCTGCATCCAATTATGAAGTTTCTAATTATGAAGAACTATTTAGGATTTCCCCAAGGAGTTCATTTTAAAGAGTACTGGAGATTATCTCTAAAGACCTTTTCTAACCTGTCACACTTAAAAGCATTCCAGCTTCTCAGATGTCCTGCTCAAGGGAGCTCTTTCTATTTTCTTGGTATCCACTAGAGAAAAATAAGCAACAGCCATGTCATAGAAAGGTTGGGGTTTATTACTTAACATTACAGCAATTTGCTGTTTCTAACCTCATTGGGAAGTTGCAGGGAGGTGAAGACGAGTGGATGAGCTGATTCACTGGGGAGTATGATTGATTGATGGTGGGAAATAATGAGAAGTCCCAGGGCACCACACAGCAGAGAGAAACTTCAGCAAAAGGAGAGCTTAAAAAAGAAGTGTTCTAATTTTTTTCTTTTCTTTTTACAAAAGCACCAGATATCTTCTGGGTATGCTTTGATCTGCACAATTTTGATGAGGTTACTCTCAGAGCACAGGAAGCCCTTCTTTTTAGGGGAAAGTGAAAAGGCTGTGCTTGACACCCCTGGAAACAGCTGTGGGATCCACAGTTCACCCAAAACTCATAAAAAAGTATTTTCACATATGGGGTCTGTATTTCCCTTTGACAGGGTAAAACTAGCTGATTTTAAGCTGTTTGTTAAGAACAGCCTAGACTAGGTCACCTGTGGCTGAAGAAGATGGATGTATACTACACATGCCTGGACAATAAACTGCTCCTCCTCATGCCAGCCTTTATATCAGAGCAAAGCATATGTAAAAAGACCCAGAATATTTCCCCACCTCTTTCCTGCTCTCCCACAGACTGTAACAGTCTCTGTGGTTTGGAAGCAAAATTGAAGAGGGAAGTTGTGATTTCAAAGCAACACAAGTTGCACATTAATGATCAGTGTTGCTGTGGGGTCTGGAGTGCCTGCTGTCCTGGGTCAGGACGATGGAGTTGCTCTGCCTGGGTGAGACACTTGCACATACAGCACGTGTGTGGCAGGCATCACCCCTTTGTGGTCTACAGCAGCATCTCTGCTGTGCTGTGTGGAGAAAAGAAGGAACATCTGGTCAACTGAGGGAATAAAGAACAGAGCCAAGAGATTTCTTCTTTCTCAGAGCTCAATCAAGAGAAAAATGTGGCAAGGGATGATGAAAACACTTTATACCAAGATGTCAGAGAGGAGAGGACAAGCACGCATGAGCATGTGTGACAAGCCACGTTGCGAGAACTCAGGACAGGTGAATTTTCAGGCTCTTCCTCACTGCTGGTATACATGGACAGTACTGCACAAAGTCCTATCCTTTAAGATACAAGTTATCTCAAAAACATGAGATAACCCTTTCATATTTTTTGGAATTAATTTAAACATAGTAGCACAACTAGTGTCTCTACCAAAGTAGTTATCTTTTTTTCCCTATATTTCTGCAGCAGCACAATTAAAAATTAGAAGAATGAACCTGACTTTAGAAGAGCCTCCTGGAAAGGGAATAATCAGGCTTCTGAGCTGAACTAAACAGTCCTGTTCGAGTGCAGAGGAGACCAAAATTAGTGCATGCAAGAGAGCCTGTACTGCTCATACAGCTGCAGAAAAGGACATGCAGCAAAGGCATTATTCCCAGTGCTTACTTCAGACATCACTTTTCAGCCTATGTAACTGAAAGTAAAGAAAACAAGGACTGTATCATCATTAAGATTTTAATTAAGAAATTATAAGGGTTGAAAATAAACCAGGAAATTCTTCCGTTTTTACTTCCCGAGCGTTTACTAGGTAGTCAATGCAGACCAGCTCCTGGAAAAACACTTGTTTAATAATTGGACTAAACCCAAAAGATATATTTGAAGGCCATCTCCTTGGCAGGTCTCTTCAGCATGCAGTAAGACTCCTTTAAAACATGCTAAAAGCCAGTCAATCTAAAGATGACATGTACCTTTTAGGAGAGGTTTGAAGAGAAACTAATCTGCTTAGCAGCATCATGACCCTGAAATAATGTATACTGTCTGTCCTCATTGCATGTTCAGAATACCAGCATAACAATCAGATTTTCCCAGAGAGCATATTATTAATCTTTGCCCTTTATAATAAAATATTGGGTTTAGCTGTATTATGTAGAAGATGAGCCCAGGATCCTGTCAAGTACTCATTCTCTATGGACCTCCCAGAGCCCAGCAATGTGGACCTTTCTGAGACTGAAAATACGTCCTTTGTGATTTCCTTTAGTGTAGGAGAAGGAAAATGCTAATAACTCTACAGAAATAAGTGTACAGATTATTGCACAAATTACAGTACCCTGCATGTGACCAACTCTGTGCCAGTTTCAGGCATGGGATCGGATGGATTCACTCGCTGCAGCACCTGAGACACCCTCACACTTCTCTCTGTGGGTGGAGCTCAGTCACTTCCTGAATTAGGCCAGGTTCCCTCTTGGGAAAAGCCTCTGGAACTAGCAACTCTAATTGCATTATTCAGAGAGATTTTGACCATGGTAAGCAGAGACAGTCATGAGTGTGAACTTGATACAAACTCTTAGTCTTTTGCCCATCTCCAGATATTTTTTAGAAAGTTTACCCATTCTGAGTAGCTATGCTTTAGCAGAATTGCAGCTTTGTATATGCTATATAGCTTATAAAGCCAGATCTAGTACTAGGGACTGAAGAAAAAGGCAGTAGGAATACTCAGAGATGGAGAGTACAAATACAGCCCATCCAATAAAAGAAGTGGTGGTGTTTTATCTAGATTCTGTTGCCCTTTATGTTTTAAATAATCTGATAGATTCAGGTTATTCAGCACCTGAAATGTTCTCTCTGCTGCTTGCCAAAAATAAATTATTAAACCTTATTTTTTGTGCTAAAGGGCATTGGAATGGGAGGCCATGGAGAAAAAGACAGGAGAGCAGGCTTTAAGTAATACTCAGAATATTCAGCCATGGGTTTATAAGTACACCTGAAGCCTTTGAGAGATCAAAATTTCTGGCCCACAAACAGGAGAGACTTCAGGAGCTGCTCAGTCAGAAATGATGGGCAGACCAGGTCTCACAGGAGTGCCAAATGGTGGGGATAGCTGAACCGTTGTCATATCCTTAGCAAAGGAGAAAATTAGTATTTCTGTAATTTTGCCCTGATTAAGTATGAAGTCCTAAGGAAAATAGAGTGTCTTGATGCTGTTTCCCTGCTCACAGAAGATGTGTCCATGTATAGTTCTGTTCATATTCACTGCTATGCCAACAAATGTGTGAAGTGCCGAGGTCTGAACAACAGGCTCCAAGCCAGAGTTGATCTGTAGATGAACCTTCCAACCTAATGTTATATTTAGCCATGTATCTACTTATTAGCCGAAATTCCTCTTAATTAGGGTATTTGTTATGAAGATATCTATATCTCTGTATTTAGAGACTGGTCAAGGCCATGGAAGTAGATGGCTAGTCTTACCAGATATGAATGTATCTGTCTTTTGGCAGTAGTTGGTCCAAACTGACTCCCTGATTTTCCTCTGAGCCCTGGTCAGGCTTTAGGTGAAAACCAAGAAGAGAAGAAAGCCATTTATTTTCTGCACTAAATAAGTGATGTAAGCTTGTTTGATTAACAATATAAAGCTGGACCCTTTCACAGCAAAGATGGAGACCTCACCTATGAATGAAGACACTGCGTGGGATTTCCCAGTTCCCAGGAGTGCTTCTCCAACCCTTCACTGCGATTGAGGCTCCCCCACTGACGTGCAGGTCTGGATGATGGGAATGGATTAACGGGGTAACCGGTGATGTATCTTTCTCAATCACTATAGACATTCTTTGTAGTAATGACTAGGTGCATTGCTAAACTTATAATTCTTTGTTTATTTTGCAATTCTCTGCTGTTTTGCACTATAGTAAATTCATACACTTTAAAGTTGGTGTCTTTGTTTCTTGTGCTGACCCTTGTTCCCTGGCAAAATAATGTGCATCAAATGCCTTTCCACTGATGCTTTTTTTTCTCAGAATCTCTGCCAAACTGTACAATCAATGTTTCTTTTCAGTGTTGACAGACAGTTTGAGAGACTATAAACTGTAGTTCCCACAATATACGCAAAAAAGCAAAGTGAAGAGAGGAATAAAAATGTCTTGCCTGCTTTGATGGCAAAATTGCCTGTACAACAAGGAAATATAAATTTTTTTGTTCTTTTCTTTCAAGTTTCAACAGCTGCCAAACTCATCCTCTGCTGCACTTTAGTATTTCAAAAATGCAGTGACTTAGCTCCAAGGGATTTTGCTGATGAATTGAAGTCCCATTCCTCTAATTCTGAAGCCAGCTTTTTCAAACCAGCATATACAGCCCACTTTGTATCTGGATGTAGAGGTTCTCCCTGCTCCAAACTCAGACCCCATCTTCTGTCTGTGATGATCCTTCCTCATGTTCTCATCCTTATCCAATCAAGGACCACTTTCATCCTTCAAACTAAAAATGGATATGTTAATTAATACTAATCGGATTAATATTACAAGTGGAACCTGGCAAAGGAAGAAGGAAGGAAGAAGAGGAAAGAAAATGAAGAGTTTATTTGTGGAAACCACTTCATAAGCACGAGGGACACCTCTGATCGCTATTTTTGAAGTATAAAAGCAGAGCAAAAACTTTCATTCAGACCTATAAGTCTGACTTAAACCAGTAGAGCTCTCAAATTATTAGGCCATCTTGGGAAACTTGCACTAAGCTGTACGCTCCATTATACTGTTATTTTCTCACATGAGTTATGTTACTTAGTTAAGTAAGCAGAAGGAAAAGGTCACTCACCGAGTGAAGGAGAGAGAAAATCACCAACAGAAGGCACAAATGCACTCCCCACTAATACTACTAAATGTTATAAAATATATGATAATGAATAAACTTACTATCTTGATAATTAAAAGATAATTGCCTAAACCTATGGCTTTAATGCAAATAGAGATGTGCTAACCCAACTAAAATTTGTGCAAGTATCATCAGCAACTAATCATACCCTTTTTCTCTATGGGTTTGCTTGAATTTGCTTATTTTGGAAACAAAGCAAAGCTTTAACTTCATTTGTTAAAACTGTATAGGCAGCAGGACTAGCCAGTATTTTACTTTGTCCCATGACCTATTAGTAATGTTCCCAGAATCAGCAGATTTTCAGGTGCAGAGGTTTTAACTGGTGACAACACAAGCAACAGAAGTGACTCACAGGTTGTAAGATTATTAATAAAATAACTAGCTCTGATGTATGTCCCCATAATATATTCCACAGATAGATATTTGCCATTTTTCACTGACACATTTCTGTGAGATGTCCTGAAGGTCACCAGCGTTAAAGTTAAGACAACATAGTCAGGTTCAGTCATCACTACAACACTACAGATCTAGACTGACATCTGTATTAAATTTATATTAGAAAGAAAGTGAGAGACCGAGAGCACATGGCTTTTTCTGGAAAGACACAGAACAAACAAATGTTAATATTACCTTTTCCATAAGACTTTACATTGGCAGAAATGATGAAAGCATGTAGCTTTCATCATATCATTCATCATCCTTATAATTAATTTCTAAACTTTACTATTGTGTCCACTGAGACACTCAAATTACTTTTGTTATAACATCATTCCAATTATTTTCAGCTGCTCAACCATCAGAATTTGCAGGAAAATTCTGACTCAAAGCTGTACTCATCCTGAATGGGAACAAAGTCAACTTCTTATAGGTTTTAAAAACACAATAACTTCTTATAGGTTTTAAAAACACGATTTCTGGAGGAGATGCTATTTCAGGAAATTTGAAATGCATTAACCTAAGATAATTAACTAGCAAAGAGCTTTGAGTTTCAAACATGAAACAATTTATTCTGAAAAGGATCCAAATTAATCACACTGACATTGTTAAAATGCTTTTCAATTTCATATTGAAATTTCATAAAATTTCATGAAAAGCAATGCATTTTTCAGATGGCTCAGTTTTTAATGATGCTTCGTTTCTCAAAGGAGAAATTTTCCTACTGTAAATTTCTTGCCTTTTTAAATTTTTCTTTTGTTTTCTATATTCTGCTCATCTGACACACAGTTATACAAGTGCTGGACAGACCCTTGCACTACTACCACTGTTTCTAGGTATGAGTCTCTCACTCCATCTGCCAGTACTCAAGTGTATTGCAACACAGACATTACAGCTCGATGTATATGGCATGTTATAAATCGAAGATTGTCTAAGAGTAAAATATTGATACCAAACTATACTGAAACATGCTGTAAACCCACAGTACACCCCAGCTTTAATCAAGTTTTGCATGTTGGAAATGAGTGCTGGCTAAATGAGGCCCTTCTGCTTTTAAAGAGGTGATCAGAGAGAAATGGGTAGATTAGCAAAAGAAGCTTATCTGCAAAAATTAGGAGAGAGGAGTGAGGCCTGAAGTTGAAAAATACATAGATAGTATCCCAGTTAACAGTAAAAAGCTTTCCAAAGAATGGATGTACTTGGAGCATGGTAAAAAAATTAATTGGTTCTCTTGAGGTTAATAGGGAATTAGAGAGAGGACGGAGTTGCATTGCAGACCTGTTGTGTAATTTCCCTGCCTGGTCTTAAAAATGAAGTGGATGGAGATTAGCTGGGCATCCATTTTCTCGAACACAGGGAAAACAACTAAGAAATAATGCTCAGCTTTTGGGACAGGCAGGGTGCAGCAGGGCCAAAGGGAGTGGAAGAAAAGATTTGCAGGTAGGAAACTGTCAGAGGTAACCACTGACAAATATTTGTCAGGCTAGTTTTAACAGACATAAAAGCAACATCTGTTCTGAAGGACAGTAAAAAAACCCCAAACAAATACCAACATAAGAATCAAGGCTTATTTGCCAGAGATTACAGACCTTTATTATCAAGTACACATATGAAAATGTGACCTTTGGTAAGGAGATATGATTAGACAGAGCGTGCACACTGCAGGCAGCATGGCTTTCCCCCTGAAGGAGGACGAAAGAAGCAACAGCAGCTGAAATGCACTGGGATTATATAATGGAGACCAGCACACTCTATGTATGTGTCACCTGCACAGTAAGTAATGCCTGTTGTCCTTGTGAGGAGGAGAAGGTGCACACCCTCTGTGCAGCTCAGGAACCTCACCAGGTTGCTGAGACACAAAAGGCTGGGCCACAGCCTCTCCAGCAAGTCCAGGGTCTTCTTTGCCCTTACTCTACATAGTTCAGACTTGGCAGAGGAGTTATTCCCAGGCTACAATGGACAGTGATTGTGTTCCTTTACTAAGCAATTTTACTGCTCTAGCGTCTTTGAAACGTCTTAGATATAACTTGCGTCCTTTTTTTAGTGAGACCCACCTGATAAATACTTCTGTTTACTCTTCAACTTTCTGTACATTCCTCATTGTTGGCAACATACAGCAAGAAAGGATGTTAAATCTTAGCTGTTAATTAATGCTGAGAGTCAGGGACTTTGCCATAAATGGCCATTTTATTGCTACATGCAAAAAGAAAGGAGCACAGTGTAGATTGCTGTAGTGTGAGCTAACAAACAGGAAATAATTTACATAACTCATCCACCAGCTACCCTTAAATTCAGCTTAGATGTTCATCTGGTGCATGACATCTCCCAAGCAGACTCCTGTTCTCCATTTATGCCGGCTGAGCAGGTAGGCAGGATGGTCAGGTTCAGGACAGACTTGGGTATGAAGCAAGAAGTTTTGTGGGCAGGAAGCTGGCATGGAAATAACATGGAAAGGCAACTAAAGAGAGAGATTCCTCTGGACCAAGGCCCTGGGGCTATGAAGATTTTGTCTGCTATAGATAAAAGAGAGTCAGCTGGGATCCTATGAATGATTAAAAAAATATAATAAAAGGAAAAAATACATCTGCCATACAGCTCTGTAAACTTTCTCATCAATACAAAGGTTTCAGACATTAAATGCCCTCTCAGTCAAGAAACTGGAATTCTCTAAGAATTGCAGAATCAAATAACTGAGAAAAAACAAATGGGGAAATTATAAAATCTGCCACTTTTGTAATTTTTCATACATTGTATCCATCACAGGTTATCTTCTTATATTAATCAGAATTAAAGCTCCCTCTTCATAAGGTTATCTGAAAATCAATCACTTTCTACCTTGAGAAACAGAGTCAGGAGTCAAAAGCTCTGAGCTATTATTGATGCTGCAGTTAAACACACAGTGCTAGGACAGAGGAGTGCTCAACAGACCGTGCCAGCTTCTGCAAACAGTGCCCATACCTTTCTCTCTGTGTAAGCACTTTCCCCACTTCAATTTGTGGTTTGTAGAAATTGATAGCCCATTAGTAGGTATCTTAGGTCATGATCCTGTTAATAACTTCCATGGTTTAATCAACTACACGACAAACACTACTAACCCCTGTTAATTCCCAAATTCTTATCCCGGAGGAAGGCTTAGCGTAGGCAATGCTCTCTGGGCAGATGGAATTTGTACATGTATGCATTTTATTTCTACTGCTCTTGTTTAACCTGTTCACATCCTTCCAGCTGGAGGAATTTAAATGCAAAATGGAGAGAAATAAAAGAATATAAGATGGGAAACAGATGTGACTGGTAAACCTCTTTCCATGCAGCACAACTTTCTAAAGAATAACAAAAATTGCTGCATATCGTGCAGAGGGGAATAGGAGACGAGCTTTTCACAGCTTTAAATCTCTTGTTTTAAAGACTTGATAGGTAAGACTCAGAATTTCTGAAGTGTTCTATTTCAGAAACTCACTGGAAACGACAAAGCCAATAAAACAAAGTTATCTTGTTCAAACAATCTTCATGCTGTTTCGTCAGATTACAGTTCTGATTTTTATCTAAATATGATAAGATCAAAATGAGTTACAATAGGCATCACATTGATTCTCTAAAATATAAATAAGAGAGTTATAAACTCTGTTTTCTAAAAAGGTAGCATACATTCCCTGTTTCTTTTACATGTTAAGGGAGAATGATCTGAGTGTTTGTCAATTTCATTTTAATGTTTTGCAACTTTTTTCAATTGCATTATTCACAAGCACATTTGATGATTTACTTGTTTAGTTCTGAGCAAACACTTTAATGTGGACAGTTAGAAAGATTATTCAAATATTATTACTCTATTCAACCAGCTTGGTTTAGAGCCAGCAGAAGGCAGATTTGCTGAAAATATGCTGTTCTAGGCACTTTAATTAGAACAGACTGGAGAAAATTCCCTAAAGCTTTTGGCTAGACAATATAGGCTGCAGTGTAAAAAACTAAATCTAAATTAAAAGAGGAGTACTCCCCTCATGGCAGATCAGTGTTCAGAGGGAAGACCAAAGTGTGCCTGCAGCCTGGGTCATTTTGCTTGAAAGGTTAAAAAAGTGGGGGGTTTGTGTGCTTTTTACAGCAAAATGGCACCAGATGAGAAGAGAAGCATAGCAGATCTCTGAGAATTAAAGACCAGAGTCAGCTCCTGAAATAAAAGCTGCAGAGCCACATGCTATTCAGTGACTTGAGAGCAGGGTCCACTGGGACAGAGCACTTGCCTCTGTGGCCAAAGGACAGCCCATGGCTGTGCCCAAGCCACCCAGCTGGGCTGTGGAGAGCCCTAGTTCTATACCCTTTGCACGGGATATTTCTGTCCTGACTTCTCCAGAACAACAGCATTTCCTGAGGCTGTAGCTTATGCTGTACCTGATCTGTAGCTTAATGGAATTCAACAATCCCATCTGTTAATCTCACTCTTTTCAGGAACATTATGTAAACTTATTTATACTTGCATTGACACTCATGAATGCATAAGCAAATGTGAAGGGAACAAAAGGAAAAATAAAAAATGAGATGCATGGGAACTCTGATTTCTAATTAGAAACACTGCATATCTATTATAATTTTAACTCAGAGGTTAATAGAAAATGAGATCAAAGGCAGCATGTGTTTACCAATGGTAGATCAAGCCAGACCAAGCTTCTTTGATGTGCTGAGAGATTTGAATAGGAAATCCAGATCTCATCTATCTGAACTTCAGGAAAACATTTAATATGCTGTCTCTTGGGACCATATCTGTTATAAGAATGATAAAGGAACTCACAAAGGAACTGGAAAAATGCATGAGGTTTGAAACAGAGCAGATGACAAACTGATTCTGTTGAAAAGGAAATGACTGTACTGGAAGGAGGTTTATAGTAGAGATCCTTGTGGCTTTGTAGTATGTTTAGTCATCTTCTGTAACAGTACTTACACTGTTCCTCCTCCCCCAACCCCATAGGTTCCTGAGGGGGTTTTAATTAGATGATCTAGGACTGCTGAGCAAATGAACTCAATGCTATCCTGGGCCCTAAGCTGCATCACCCAGCTGGTGGGAGCCCGTGTTGCCTCCTGGGGAAATCCTCCTCTGGACTGTAAGTGTTTGCTCCAGGGAGGGCTTCAGCACCCAACCAGTGCACAGATGGGGATGTCTCCCACTTTCCTTGAGCACAGACACTTTCAGAAGACTTTGCAGAGCTGCACAAACACCACAAAACCTTCTGGACTCGAGTCCAATTAACAGCACTGCCAGGTCATCTTTCAGCTGGTGAAGAAAAGAGATTCCTGTGTAGGGCAGAAGAAAATAATGAACAGAAAGATAGCTTACATTAATAATTAAAGCTTTATTTTTATTTGAAGTATCAGGTGTGGCAAAGCAGTAGACTCCAATATCATTTAGGAGGAACTAGAGAATTTTACGGCATGGTGCCACAGCAGTGTGATGAGCTTCACAGAACCACAAAATAACATAATATTCTGAGTTCTATATGACCCACATGGACCATCAAGTCCAGATCTTAAGAGAATGGCCAGTACAGTGATCAAACCTGCAATTTTGGTGTTATTACCACCATGCTCTAACCAACTGATGTTGTAAGACCCTGCCCTTTGGACCTGCAATGAGATTTGTGTTACAGACTGGGAGTGCACCACTGGGGGAGATGATAGACCAGGGATATATTTTTAAAGAAGCAAAGGTAACTAGAAGGTATTATCTGAGTTCCTGAAGCAGGTCCAGCAGAGGACTACAAAGATGACTAGGGGACTGGAGTATCTCTCTTACAAGGATAGGCTGAGGGAGCTGGGCCTGTTCAGCCTCAAGAAGAGATGGCTGAGAGGGGACCTCATCAATGTCTATAAGTATCTGAAGGGAGGGTGTCAAGAGGCTGGAGCCAGGCTCTTCTCAGTGGTGCCAAGGAATAATACAAGATCCAATGGGCAGAAACTGATGTATGGGAACTTCCACCTGAATATGAGGAAAAACTTTACTGTGAGGGTGACTGTGCAGTGGAACAGATTGCCCAGAGAGATTGTGGGGTGTTCCTCTCTGGAGATATTCAAGAACTGTCCGGACACAATCCTGTGCCAATTGCAATTGTTACTGGATATAACTCTCCTTGCACAAGGAGGCTAGGCCAGATGACCCACTGTGATTCCTTCCAACCTGACCTATTCTGTGGTTCTGTGATTTGTAGCTAATTCTAGCAAAGAGGAGAGGATGTTTTCCTTGTGAGCTCTTTCTGGAAGGTGACATAAGACCCTTGTCCCTTGCTTTGAAAAAGAGACTCAAATGTGAACAAGTGCACAGAAGCAGACATAATGAGAGAACTGACAGCTTCTTCTAGTAACAGAAACATGTTTAACTTAACTAGCCTAGTAGAATCAAAAGATTCTGAAAAGATACTGAAAGAAAAATAAATTATTATCTGTAAAGGTATAAAGACTAAATCTCAGAGAAGAAAAAGGACTTTTTGCTGACACAACAAGACATGGAAATAAACTGGCCATGAATATGTTTAGGCTGGAAAACAGGGGGAAATGGCTATTAGGAAGCAGGGTTGTCTCCTAGTAAAGGCAAGTAAAAGCGTATGCAATTTTACGACAGCACTACCCAGCATACGGAAGGGCCACCTTGACACCACCATCCTGGAGCAGGAAAAAGAAGCCATAAGAAGCCATAAGGCATTTCTAATTTGCAGCTGGACCTACAGAAGCCCAAGAGATACCCAACTGCATGTCAGTAAAGTAAAATCACGTCTTCTCTCAACAGGAATGACTGGTCTCTAAGCACAAGTTGTTAATGCTGGATTAAAAGACCAGTTCTACATTAGAACAAGCAGTTTTTTGGCTCTGGAGTTATAAGTGAAATCAAATCTGTCTGGCCTCTGTAGACCCATCTGGTCCTGCTCCTAAAAACAAAGTGCAAAAAGAATGGCAGCAAGAAGAGCAACAGGCCCACCATAAGGACTTTCAGCTGACATTCAGATCCAGCTGAAGCTGAACTGCTAGCAGAGCTTAGTTGTAAAAAATACAGGACCTTATAGAAAAGCTTACATATGCTTTTGCTACGAATTATTGAGACTGCAGGTAGAAAATGTATGCAATTTGAAGATGAAAAGATCTCTGGACATTACCACAATGACATCCCTTGTTCTCCATGCCTGCCAAGGCAGAAGCCTGCAGACCTGAAACTTTGGTTTGGGCATGTGTCTGCCTGTGAGCAGCAGGACCACTGCGTAGGGGGGTGCCATTTGATTCATCCCACCTTGGCTGTGGCCGATGACAAATTATTGCACTTGTGAATTATTTCCCAGCTAAAAAAAATTACAAGTTCTTTGCAGACCACAAGATGGCACAGCTGCAGTAGCTATATAGAACTGCATAAAGCAGTCTGGCATGAACAGATGAAAACCAAAAATTAACACAGTATTATTATAAATTAGGGAGGATAGACAAAATATCCTATTCTGGTGAAAAGTCTCTTATTTCTACTTGAAGGCCAATGTTCTCTGAGCCTGTTTTCAGACAATGCTGAAAACTTTTATTTTCAATAAACAACTACTTCTATACTTGCAATAAAGTAACATTTCAAAGTAAAAATTACTTTTGAACAAGGTAACCAATTTTGTCTGAGATCTAACAGAATCCTATGACTTTAGATTCTTTTCAGTCTAATGTTACAATGATTATGGAATAACTTTCTAGTATTCTATTTTTTTCAGCTGGAAAATGCTTTAGTACCAACAAACTTTGTCTGTCCCAGCGATAATTCCATTTGCAACCACTTCAATTTTTGAATAGCAAAATAGTTTGAGAACAATCTCTAATTAGAAGGCAGATATAGATGACTTTTTGAAAATAGCCTTTTTATGATACAACCACAAGGCAGTAATTGCACTCTTTGATACAATACATTTGTAATATAGGTTTATGGGATTCAGATTCACTGCTCTGAAAGACATAGAAAATGTTACGAAAATTCAACCCAATCATTACTCTGGCAGTGTATCGCAAGGAACTAGAACTGGACAGTATAGGTTTATTGTCTCCAGAATTTTTGTTTTGATTCCCCTTTAACTACTGAGATGATCTGAGGTAAAGAGAAGCAGATACCAATTGAGAACTATGTAAAGAGGAAGAACTTCATTATATCTGTTGAGGATTATTTAAACAAAAATTATGTGATTTATATCATTCACCAATAAGTTTTGCCATTTGTCTTGCAACCCTTAAGCATCCAGTATAACAAAGTGATATTCCACAATTAAGATTTCCAGGAATGTCTGCAATAAAAATGTTAATTTTCCATATATTTATGTGCTGCCATGTTTGTCAGTAATTTTCATAAATATCAGGGATTTGGGGAGGGCCAATTATGGCAGAATAATCAAAATTTAAACATAAAGTCATCTAAATACTGATAAATGTTCATCAGAAATATCTATATCCAGTCATCTAATTTATATCCGAAAAGGAAGACAATAACAACTTCATTATTCAGGTCTTCTTTTAGTAAATCAGAATTCCTGACTAGCATTCAAATGATGAACTGACCATTCCAAATTTGCTACATTTCATCTAGGCAAACTGTTCTCTGAACTGGGCAGTGAGGGAAGACAAAAAGTCTTCATTTTTTTAAATGAGATCTGAAACTTTATTAGCAATTATTTATTAGGGTTGAAAGCCTTCCTTATAGTAACTGAGAAATGCCTGTGACTGTTATTGCTATGCTGGTGTAATATTTATAAGATATGTCCTAGTAAGTAAGAATTTAAGTCCCTGACATTCACTAACAATCATGAAGACAATTTGCAAAACAGTCTGAGGGATGTGAATACATAATATTCTTCCCCCTTCAATGTCATTATCATCCACTGCAGTATTGTACCTACTTCAGGGTTCAATTCTCCATACGCAGAATGCAGTTCCAGGAAGCCCACAATATGACTGGAAGGAGGATGGATAGGGGGATGCTCATTCTTTAGATTAAAATCTTTCCATGGAGGGAATCCACACTTAAAGTTCTGTAGGAAAAAGAAGAAAAGGAAAAGAAAGAAAAGGAGAGAAGAAATAGCAATTGATTCCCATAGGTCTCACGCTAACTGAAATGAAAGAAGTCAGCTTCTTATCTCCTACTGTTAGATCCTCTACTCACACCAAGCAGCAATGCTTAAGGGGGCTCTCCAGAGCTCAATACAAAGTTGCCAGAGCTATTTTTAAAAAAAAAAAAAAAAGGTGCTGTATCTTCTTTTTCTCCAAGAATTCAGTCCCCCGTGCCAAAAGTCTTCAGAAAGCAAAACAGATTCTCCTCTACAGGTATAGCAGCATGATCAAAACATCAGTAGGAAAAAGGACCTTGAAGACCCTTTGGCTTTCCTTCAGGTGAGAAGTACCAGGAGATGTTCCACTCAGCTGTGAGCATTACCCGCCTTGAGGACAGTGGTTTGCCAACAGATTCTGAGCTGTCAGTGTGGCTGCAAGTGATGAAATCACTGAACTGGAATAAGTCAAGTGGTCACTTCTGACAGCAGAATTTGAACAACTGCCAGAGGTTTTCAAAATGAAAAGCAAAGAGCTGGCATCGTCACATGGGATACTTCATGGGAGATGTGTACCTTTCAAGCAGCCTGGGAAGGTTAGAAAGAAAATTCCTTATTTCATAAAACCATTGGAACAACACAATTTTTCTTTTCTAAAAAAATAAAATTTTCTCAAATCCATCTATAGAAATGAGTTTCAGATACTCTTCTCAGATCCACAATCTTGTTATTGGATTAAGGGAATTAAATCACAGTTGCATATGAAGGATGATGGCCTACAAAAAGAAAAATATTTGTGCACCTTAAGCAGAGCTTAGGCACTGAAGCTTCGGCAAAGTCCAAAACCATGACTCCATGTCATGAGTCTCAGACATTCTCCCAAATTGCTGTGCTGTCTATTATATGTGCATATGTTCTTATTTCTGGCCCAGCTGTGATGCAGAAGACCTTTGGCATTTTTCTCAGTGGCAGTCCTCAAACACTTCTTAATTCAAAATATGTAATGCATAGGTTGGCACTGGTGAGAGGGTACATAGGCATGGAAGAAACAGTAATTATTTACACATCCCAGCAAGCCTTTGAATAAATTAACCAGACTCCTAAAAGTACACTGTAGTCAATGGCTTCTTCTAGTTATTGTAGACCAGGACCCTTAAGACTTGAATTAACCCTTTGGTGGAGCCTCATTCCCTCCTTCAGCTGTGTGGAAAACTGTCCTCCCAGATTTAACAAATAATTAGTGAATACAGCTTTGCAATACAAACAACCTTATGATCCCCTTTCTGAAGGGGAATTGAGCTGGGATGTATGGACTGCTCAGGACCATAGCTGAGTCTGACAGGTACCGTGAGCTGAACCTCTTTGGGTTTGGATTAAATATGAAATATTTTTTAGCTGCAGACTAACAATAGCAGCTTTTTTCTACATTTTTTTTTCCTGGGGATGTTGCAAATACAAAGAATAAAAGTACATATTTTTTCACTGTTCCGTAGTGTTGCTTTGTTTCTGACTCTCATGTTTTGATCTTTTATGATTTTTCTTAGATCTTTTAAGTAAATATCTGACTTAGCATCTAGTCACACAGCAGGCTTTTTCTCAACATGAGCCATAGTCTCTGCTGGATGCCCCATTACAGGAATTTTTATTACACTCTTGATTCCAAAACTCTCCCACAAAGCTGGTCATAACCATAATGTTCACAGGAGAGTCCACACAGTGTGTTAATTATCATTACACATCTTATGCATTTTACCTGTCCATAAAGAGTTGTCCTAAAATCTACCAAATTGTCTGTGTCTATGTGAAGGAGCATGTTAAAAACTGTGGGCTACATCCTGAAAGGAACAACTGATATTCTGTATACAGTGACATTCATATAGTTTACTTAGGCCGTTCTCATGCACTGCTGCGCATTACTGACCCAGAACTGTTTCATCTTCACTATGTTTATCTTTATAATGATACTTTTGTACCCCAGGAGTATTATATGTTGCCTACATACAAAAAGGAGGCTGGTAAAGAGAGACTGAAGTTCATAGCTATGGGTCCAAAGCCTGCCTTAGATGTCAGGAGATCCCAACCTTGGTATTTCCTACTGGCTGGGAAGAGTCTGTCAAAGGCACCAAATTATTAAGAAAGATTAAGCTTGGGAACTTATATGAAAACTGGATTGAATGAGTAGGTCTTCAGTGATTTTCCCAAATATTTATAGGAAGAGGATGGAAATAAACAAAAAGAACAAAATAATGTTCTGCTGCAAGATGTGTGGTTTCCTCATGCAGGAACTCTTACCAACACAGAAGCCAGCATCTCCCTGAATTCTTCATGTGAAATTATGCCTTTACTTACATTTATTTTCCTAGTGATTTAGGAAAGAGCTCCAGTAGATGCAGACTGCATCCAAGTTCACTTGCTGATGTATATCCCAGTTGTCTACACTGACTTTCCACTGAACTGCCCTGTGGCTCCCGTTCAGTCGGTGTTTGGGTTTCCTTTCCACCACAGAGTGGATATGGGACCAGAGGAGAAAGAGGAGGACAGGAAGGACATGGGAGCAGACTCAGGTCTTGCTCCGGGAGGAAAGAGGATGAGGGTAAAGTAAGCTGCCAGAACTGGGGACTTTGAGGTGATTTTCATCTGATGAAGCAGATGTAGTTACCCTAATGGCTTTCCAGGCATGTCAACACTCCTTTTGGGATTTAGTACATCTACCCATGCTGACAATAGCACAGATACCATATCAAGGAGGACTTTCTTTTTCATTCTCACAGTCCTATTTGTAGAAACATAGAGCTGTAAAGATTCTGGTCCTCACTTGGGTCAGATTTGTCCATGTGTAAGACAAAAAGTGATAGAAAAGAAAGGTGGCCTCTAGATTCCTCTGTTACTGTCTGTATTACAAGCCATGGCCACACACATGCTAACTCGGAAATTTCTCTGTTTTTACTTCATGACCAAGAGATTTATGAGTGAGCTACTACAGGGACAGCATTTGAGTACTCAAACCAGAGGCTGGTTTGGGACTGGCCTACAGAGTACCAGACCAGGTGGTCAAATTGCAACAAAAAAACATGTTTTGAGAGCTGAATGGAGGCAGTGTATTATGCTAACTCAGCTCTTTAAATAAGTACCAGTCAGCTCCTGCAGTAAAGAAGAGGACCATAAAGCAGACCCATTCCCTTAGCCAAGGGCAAATAGTACTGTTCTGCTGGAGAGGTTATATTTTGACATAAACATTACATAGTGTTTTTCCTCTCATTTAGAGGTCACACACATGGCTACCCATCATGTGGTAGTTTAGTGATTTGATTAGACACTTGGACAGCTTGCATTTCCTTGGAAATGGGGAAGCTTTGTCTGCCTGTCCCAGCATCAATGTCTCTTGTTGCACAGCCCACTGCACTGTAAATGGAAGGTTGTTCTTGCTGCCAGCTTTCATTTGTTTTTCCCAGATAAAAGGGCAAAATCATTAAAGACTGGCTGACCACTTCATTTCACATGAGCAAAGATGCTGGTCCTGTAAACTAGTTTCTAAATGGGAGCTTAATGATATGACACACAGCAAAAAAAGGAGCAAGCCCTTTTAGATTTTTTCCTCAGACACACAGAGAACAACTTTTATTTCTTGTAAGAGATGATGAGCAGCAGAGGTCTGTGGCTGCAGAGGTGAGTGTGTCACTGAGTGCTGACCTCTGCTAACCTCACTTGGGCATTTCACGCCATCTTCCCGTTATGGCAGTACCTGCACTCCCACATCACGGGACACCACATGGCCACCACGTTCCCTTCTCTCTGCCTCACAGCTTCTTGCTCATAGACAAAGGGAAATAATGTAAGGGATAAGGAAGCTGGAAAAATTCAGAGCATTCATCCAAAATTGAGATATTACTTCAGGTAATTTTGAATGATATAAAAAGTATCATCAGTGAGTTACACATATACCATACTAAAAGATTTATTTGCTCATCTGAAAACAAACCTGAAAATTAAAGTCTCTAAGAATGATTACTTAAACAATGACTTTCACATTTCTATGTCATGCAAAGATGCTTTCCAAATAAGTTTTTTAATAGACGGAAATAAAGTTTCCTAATATAACAAAAGTCCTATAAGTTATTTTTGCTTCTTATGTTTTAATTTTTGCCCCAAAAATATCAGGATTGTAACATTTTTTTTCTTATAATTTTTAAAGAAGATTTCTCTAGACAAACAAAATATTCTCAGTGAATTTTAAGACTAATCAAAGGGGAAAGATACTGGTTCTACAACAAAAACCTTTTTATTCCAAGATAGTAATTAGTCAAAAAAGTTAAATATGTAAATTATTATCATTGTTGCTATAAGAGTTAACAAAAACAAGCCCCTCTACAATCTAAATAAGCCTTTTCTTATCTCCACTCATCCTCCTGGCTCTTAAGACAATCTTTGGGGGTTTTTAATTCTTTTGTCTCTCTGGAAAGAAATACATTCCCATACTTCCTTCATAAAAATCAGATTAAATAAAAGCCTTTCACTGTTATTAAAAAGCAAGGTTAAGATGATCTTTCCACCTCTTTTTCATGCCACGTTTAAGAAATTATATAAAAATTGCTCACCCTAGAAAATACCTTGTCTTTCCATTTGGGCAATTCTCTCTCTCCTCTCAGGTTTTCCTCTGAAACGTGGAAAGGGAGGTGAAAGAAGCAGGGACACCCCCCTCAGCAAGTCACGCCACGGCTTTTCATTTACAAAGGTGTTTTAAAGTAAAAATTTCACTCTAGTATTTGTTGTGAAGTGTAATAACATATATCGTAATATATAAAACATAGTATCTAATATACATTGGTTTAATATTGATGTATAATTGCAAAGCCATCCGTTGGTGTTATGTGGTGGAAAAAAGTCAGCCTCCATCACACGATGTCCATGCAATAACCTCTTGGTAGAGAAAATATACGTGGCAAATTTCCCTCAGGACTGTTCTCCTTCCCCCTACCCCAGCATCCTCCTCACCAGCGCTTACAGCTCCCGGCTCGCTCCCCTCCACAACCCCCAGCACTACAATGTCCCCGCAGCCCCTGATTTTTGGCCAGACCACTTCGAGAGATACATTACATTCAAGAACCTTATTTTCAAGCCCCAGCGCTTTTGCAAAGCCCAGCTAATCGCATCGCAGCTTGAAAGCACAGTGATACCCTATCACTCCTCCGAGATTTCAGTGTGGGGGCTTGCGGCCCGAGAAAGACCTCCCCAGAAGTGACTGCACTGATGGGGAAAGCGGCCAAAATGATGATGCAAACTGATGATGTGACAAAGACACACTGCAAGAACAAAGTTTCTTTCATGGGGAGAAAGCAAGCACCGCCACGAACACGCTTTAAGGATGCAACAGGCTATGTGCGCAGCAGGATGGCACGAACCCTCCCCGGGGGAAGAGCAGCGCCCACCGCCTCTTCTCCTGCCCCTCCTGGGGCGGTGTCCCACGGGCAGGCGGGGCGGCCGTGCGGCTCTGCCCCCGGCGGAGGAGCCCCATCCCCATTCGCATCCCCATCCCTATCCGCATCCCCGGGGCCGGGCGCTGGACCAGCCGCCCTCCCGGTGCCCGGCGGGGCGGCTGCGGCGGGCGGATGGCGGCGGAGCGCCCAGCGGGGCTGCGCATCTTCCGCGATGTGAGTACGCGGCACTCCCGCAGGAGCCTCTCCTTGCGCACGGAGCAGCTGCCAGCCTTTGGGGACGGGGCATCTGGTTTGTTCTGGGTTGCCTTTTTTCCCTTGTCTTCCCTCCTTTTTTTTTTTCCTCATTTATTTCTCTCTTTTTTTTCTTTTTCTGGAGCTGTTTTTTCCTCTCTCGGTGGAAGGGGGTGAAGCACAGTGGGACTGTAGGTCCTTCTGCTTCACTTTCCCCTTCCCCGTTCGTTTCTGATGGTTGCGTGTGGGAGAAGAACAGGTTAGTGGTTTCAGGTGATTAGGAGCGGGTGAAAACAGGAACTTTTCAAAATATGTTGCTTGGAATTTTATTATTTTGATCGGAGTGGGGCCGGGATTCTCACTAGAGAGTTTCTCACCCCGAAGAAGTTTTTTTCCCAAACAGTGGGAACTCCCTCCCATCCATTAGACCCTGTTGGATTTGAGGTGCCAGGGTCGATGTACAGAGAACCCTGAGCCCCTCAGCCTTTTGAGGGTGAGCCCAGGAAGGTACCCTGCTGTGCATCTGGCCATCTAACCCCTCAGAGATGCTGTGCTAGACTGTCACCAAGGGCTCAGCATCTCACACAGTGGAGCTGTTTTCTGCCTAAACTTGCCCAGCACAGAACCTTTCTTCGGTGCAAGGCGAGTCCTGATAAATGGCAAAATCACCCAAAGATCTCCAAGGTATTCCCTGACCTTTATGAGACCTACAAATCTTCAGACCAACTCTACTGCCAACTCTGATCTACCTCAAACCAGCCCCTGTATTGGGGTTACTCCAAAATATCATCTGGAAATTACATGCTCTGTATTAAAGGACCCTTTATCTAGACCCTTTCTCTCTAATGTCCCCAACCTTTTCCCTAAACTATTTCAAGCAGCCCTCATCTGCTCATCTCCTCATATCTCTAGCTTCAATGAGAAATCATTTAAATTAGACTCTTGGTTGACTTCTATTATTTCAAGTGTATAATAAAAATGCAGCTTTTTTGTCTTAGAGATAGCACGTATAAGAGAAACAGGAGAATTGCAGGCATACATCACAAAGACAGAAATCTAAATTGACAGGAAAGAGTTAAGAAACATTAGAGCCAACGCCTCAGCTGAACTCAGCACACTGGGCTAGGAAACTGCACATGCTCAGGATATCTGACAAACTGAAAACTTCTGATTTTACCAAAGTAAAAAATATTAAAGTTATTTGTTTAATTTGCGGCAGTCTCTTAACTGGGATCAGGTTTATATTTATAGGAAAGCAGACGTCTTTTGCAGAACTGTGAAGAGGATGGAGGGGGCTGTTGCTGTGATTCTCCTCTTACATCTAGAGGAAAAATTTAAATACTGAGTCTCTGCCTGCTTCAGAGCAGGAGCTGGACCCTGGGGGCCTTTCCTCCTGTAATATTACACTCATATAATAGATATTTTAGATATTTGGTGGTGTGTAGCTATGTGATTACCCATCAGTGAAGTACCCCCACCGTATAAGCACCTTTAAATTAGTCCAGGCAGCAAGAGACTGGCTGTAGGGCTGCACAGAAAGGACAGGTACTGAGGTCCTAGTCTCACTGGGGCATGGAATCATAGAATTGCTTGGGTTGGAAAGGACCTTAAAGATCATCTAGTTTCAACCCCCATGCAATGGGCAGAGACAGCTTCCACTAGATGAGGTTGCTCAGAGCCCCATCCAACCAGACCTTGAACACTTCCATGGATGGGGCACCCACCACTTCTCTGGATAACCTGCCTCAGCACCTCACAGTAAAGATTTTTTTCCTAATATCTAGCCTAAAGCTATTCTCTTTCAGCTTGAAGCCATTCCCCTTTGTCCTGTCACTATATGCTCTTGTAAATAATCCCTCTTCAGAGAGAGACCAATGAGAGTGAGACATGATTTCTAATGCAACCTCTTCCCTGCTCTTGTGTCAAAGTCCCTCTCAGGTGTCCAGAGGATTTTAGTATTTTCTTAAGGTTGTGGTGTTTTAAAAATTTATTAAAACAAAGTAATACAAACTTTAAATAATAATTGCAAAATTAATAAATAAAAAAATTAATTAAAAACCAGGTTTTTAAAAATAACTTAAGTAGAAGCTTTTGCCATCTTTGACTCATATTTATGGGGCACTTCTATTTGATTGAAACTCCACTGCTACATCTGTCCCAGTCCTGTACATCCATGAGCCAGTGCTTTTGGTTATGGAGAGGTCTTGCACACCATGTGGGATGTGTTGCCTGATGTGGCTGTAATGCCTGGCTGGCTCTGCGTGCGCCCTTGCTACTACATGGCACATGGCACTGGTCATCTGTTCATGTTGCTTGGGTCCACACTGCAGGTATTAATCCCCTTGCTGAAGCATACTGTGCTCCTTCCCATCAGACATGCCTGTGCCCATGCCCATGCCCGTGCCCATGCCCGTGCCCATGCCCATGCCCATGCCCATAGCAGGCAGGTCTGACCAGGCAAGAGCAGAAATCCAGCCAAACCTGCCAGAAACCTGGGACTGTATTCTACCTGTTAAAAAAGAGGTTTTGTTTTATTCTAATGATGCTTTTACTGATCTTTCCGTTGCTCTGCATTGTCTTTATTTCTCATTGGGATAAAATTTCTAGCTTAAGATCAAAAATTTAAAACCTTTCAAGAGCTCAATCCTCATGAGATTGAGTGCATGATTTATTTGGATATATAGAGAGGATAAATACCATCTTAGTGAATTTCATAGTTAATGTGCTGTAAACTTGGTCCAATGCAGAGTTCAGCTTAGAGACCATCTGTGAAGTCCCAGATGTGAGTCACAACTCTCTTAGTTCCCCACCAACCCCACCGTGCAGAACACAGTCACAAAGATGCTCCAACAAAGCTTGGCACTTGGATCCTTGGGTTTCTTGTTTGGTTTCACCTCTAGGAGCAGAGTTGCAGCCTGTGTTGGAGAAGCTGTTTAAATACTACTAGCAGTTTATCAAACCAGAGAAAGTTTTCATTGCTGTCAACTCTCAAAAATGTATGTACCCATTTTGAAACACTTTACTGATACTCATAGCAGCAAGAGAAACTATATTTGGAATATTTGTTTTCTTCCCTTGCCTACGCTTGTTACAGCATTGCCCAGATGACTCCCTGTTGCGGTTCAGGCTGAAATAGCAATAGGAATTACATTTGGAAATGTAGCAGGGTGACAACAGATGGTAGTTGCTCATATCTGAAGTGTCACATGATGACTCAGGCCACAGCAAAATCACCTCATCTGGAGAGCAGGGAGCAAAGAAATTGAAGGGGACTCCTCTGTCTGTTCATTCCCCATCTCTGATCCCTTCTGCAAAGTGTGTACTGATGTGGTGGTGCCTCCAATGGGACTCCAGCGGGGACAGCTGACATGCCAGCATATCACCAGCAGTAAGACAGGGCCAGTGCCCCTGCATATAGTCCCAGATGGGCTGGTAACCTGTGTCCCACTGCTGATGACAAGGCTGGGCCTGGAATGCTCTGCCACCTCTCTTGGTGGGATAACTCTTCAGAATCATCTTTCTAGAGTGCATGAGGCATTACAGGATCTCAAGTAAGTATTTAAGTAGCTTCTTCCATCAGGTGTCATTTACAGTGGGAAGAAAAGGCAGACCTGTGCAAGCAGGCAAGCTGGGATCACATACAGTTTTTGTGGCAGATGTGTTGCAGGGAAGGATCTACAGCAAACTACCCAGCTGTCCTTGCCTTCATAGCTTATAAACCTCTGTGCTTTCCCTCTCCCCTTTCTTCTACATCTGGGTTCTACTTTCTACCACAGCAGTGGTAGCAATTTGCTCTCACACATCTGATATTGCTGCCTCCAACACCCAGTCTGATTCATTCATGCCACCCAGCTTATCCCTTTGCTTCCTCCACCCCCACAAACCATGAGTCTTTCTCACCATCTCAGATGCTGAGTGCATCCTCCCAGCTATTGTCCTTGCTCCGTTTCTTTAAACCACTTCTCTCAACCCTGAATCCAGTAACATAGCTATATGGTATCAGGTTGTGTGCCTAAACATCATCCTTCTAATCCACAAACAAACTAGAAATAGAGGTGGTTCTTGTTCTGTCTTGGTATGTAGTGCACACAGCACAGGAGGAGTTAAATAAAGCAATACTATGAGGGAAGGTTGGAGGCACACTAAGAACTTTACAATTTTATGCAGCCTTGTGAAAACATGACGTAGAGCTTAAACTGTAAATGCACATTAAATACAGCATTGTTTGCTATTAACTCATACAAAAAAAAGTGACTGTTCTTTCTCTCTTTATTTAGATATTAAGAAGAGCAGACAAGAATGGTAAGATTGGTCATGTTTCTTCCCCTCTCATTTTGGAAAAAAGAATCCATTGTTGATTCACCATTTTAAGTCATGTTTTAAACATCCTAACAGGAAAGCCATCCCTCATATCATCTTATGTTTTCTACAGATTCAATACCATGCATTATGTTGTGCACTGATCTTCCCTGCAGGTTCTTCAAGGGCAGATCTTGTGCTCTCACATTTTGGTGTGCTTGTTGTACTTCAGGTACATGTGGGTGTTTTCTTAGTGACACTGACACAAGAGGGTTTGAAATACTTGTTAGTAACTCCATCTTACTACTTTTTAAAAACACAATAGGTTGTGTCCAGAAATCAGACTTGTTTCCTACATTTGCAGTTACGTATTTTTTTCAACACGTCAATAGGCAAAATAAAGGCTTGAATCCAACTCACATATTTATAAAGAGAAGTCTTGAGTTTTTAATTAATGAGAGAAGCATTGAACAGTGCTACACTCACAGCTCAGACTTTAATCCTGTTTAATTCCCAGGTTTAACCCTGACAAGTAATTCTCAGTCAATCCTGAGAAAATTAATATTGTGTACATTCAATAAAGAGAAGGCAAATAGATACCATTGGGAAAATCAGAGATAATAACTTACAAGGCAAAACTATCTACCAGTAAGGGGCTACTGTACAGTTTGATGGTATAACTGAGCCTGTTGAATAGGCATTTATTGTTGCTGAGAGAGAAGTCCCACCCCCACAGCTCATCTCTGGTTACTGTTCCTGCCCCAGCTCATGTGCAGCAAGTGGCACTTCCCATGAGACCATGGCAGGCTCTTTCAGAGAGTTCAGAAACCACAGAATTCATCACTGTGACAGTGCTTTAGTAATGTTTTCTTTATTATCTCCTTCAGTCAGTTTGCCAGTAGCTTGCATGGGCAGAAATGGTGCAAGTTGAATGCCAAGGTGAGGGCTGGAATTGGGAGGAGAAGGGCCTCCCCTTCAGCAGTGCCTTTCTAGGTTAGTTACATGCCAACCACAGCCAAACTCTGCTGGCATCCCCTGCAGACCTCCTTGTGGTGTTTGGAATACATGTGTATGTGTCTGTCCTGAAGGCTAAGGATAGTCAGAGGGCACAATGCAGAGCAGAGGTCATCATACTCTTGGAGTCAAAAAGGATCCCTACAGCTTTGTGTTCCTGCCCTGGATTTTGAGCTCATGCTGTCCCAGCCCTGGTGGATTCACAGTACGTCAGTGGTGAGGAACACTTCCAGTCCTCATTTGTGTGTCCTCACAGTTCATTGCTTATCTCATTACTTATACAATGCTATGAAAGTAAGGGAAACAGCTCAGAAAATCAGTGACAAACTTGCTTGTTCCATAACAGTATGAAACCTTATCAAATGCAGAGACTTTGGTTGCCGTCATTCCTACCTCTATATGGATCCTTTACAACGTATTATTGTCAGAAAAGGGGCTAGGTTCAGTCACTTTAAGTCATTGAACTTGAAATTGTTTCAGCTCTTAGGGCCAAATTATGTCTGCTCAACCATCACTTGCCAACAGGACTTCCACTTTGCACATCACAGGCTTGAGCCACATTAACAGGGGAGGAGATTTGTTTTAAAGCTGTGAAGTTAAGTACCTTTTCAGAAAGGTTATTGGGTATGTGAACAATTGTTGAACATATTTACACTGTTGCCAGCACAGATTATTAGCTTTTGTTAATAACTGCGTTGCTTGCACTTTCAGTGTCACCTTTCTGTGCTGTGGGAAACCAAGTATTGGCTTTCAGTAACAAATACAACATTACTGTCCATGACACAGCCCTGCTAAGTTCTCCCATACACTTTTAATAGAACTTTGTCTTCTGTACTCATTCTCTCTCTGAGATTAAAATACCCCCATTAAAAATTATCATCAAAAACTTTACTTGATTCTTTCTTGACAGCAGGGAAAAAGTACATCCAGACAATTGGATCAAGCTAATAAATAGAAGTATTGTAGGAGGTAGCCTTCTTACTATGAATTCAGGGACCATGGGACTTCAGGTAAGCCTTCCACAGCAAGGAAAGACAACTATTTGTGCAAAGACAATATGAAATAGGAGATCAAAAGAATCAAGAAATTCTACTGAATTGTTGTTACTCAAAAATGCTACAATAATTTATGACATCTGTGTTTAATTGAGAAAGTCCTTTAGCAAACAGTCATTCCTCTCTGTGAAAGAAGTCATACAAATGTGGTAGCTTCTTTCTTGCCAGCCCTGGTACAGATGTCATTCTGTTACTGTTCTGTTTGTGGGAATGTCAGCTGCGCACAGCTTTCACGAGAGGATCAGCTCCATAAACTCCACCTGTAGTTCTTATTTCATAGCTGAGCAGCTCTGCTCTGCGTGGAGCAGATCCACACTCCTCCCTATAACTGAAAAGGTCACATGGTTTTTTTTAGGTGGGGGACAAGACACGGGGAAGGATTTTTAAGAAATATATGGTTCATAATATTGGCAAAAGCAACAGAGAACCCCGAGGGAAAAAAAGCAATTTCATAAAGGTGGGATGTTACACACTGACCTTTTTGAAAAGGAGGAGTTTCAGGTCTGCATGTCAAAATGAAATTTTGGTCAGGTTTTTTTTATCAGACTCCATGCACTCAAGGGAAAGCATGTGGATTTCACACAGAACTAATTTCAGCTAAAAGGAAAAATCTTCATTTATTTAGGTTTTTTTGCTGTTTAAACCAGAATCAAATTCATTAAATTCCTCTCAAAAAGTAAGACCTTTCCCTAGCCTGCAAGGAACAGAGTGAAGAAATATGGGCAACTGGAACTGCCAAATGCAGTCTTTTCTAATAAAAAAAAAAAATTACCTCCCTCATCTCACAGGCAACAGTGGTTGCCCCACACATGAGGTGTTTCTCTTACCTTCTGATATACTGAGAGGGACATGGGGTTCCCCATTAGCCTTGCAGTAACTTGCAGTGAAGTGAAAGCAGGGGCTTCTCCTGTCTATGCAGCTTCAACATGTGCCCAATTAGCAGTGCCTTTGCTAGAATTCTCTCCTTTTAGCACAGGAGTGCAATTTAAATATAGACTACATTGCAAAAATCCCATCACAGTCTGACTGTCAAATTGGATGGGGAAAAAAAAGAAAAGATAATAATCTACTGAGAATGCAACTCCTGATCTAGCAAGAGCAATAGTCATCTTTTAGCTAGGGAAGGCACCTCAACACTGCCGGTTCAACACAGACCAAAGACAAGGAGCACTAGATGACAAAATAACTGGAGAACAGTGCCCTTCCTTTGCCTGCCTCATGGGAGGGGTCATTTCCCATCCTCGTGGTAAAGAAGATGGCTGCTTTTGCCTATGAGCAGTCTTTCTACTTTATCACCTCCAGCTTTTTCTTGAGGGGAGCCTGGCTGCTGCAGACCTGTTCTCTTACGAATGTGGAAACAAATTACCCCAAGCCCAGTGGCTGGGCTGTGGGCTTGCAGAACTGTGGGCTGCTGATTGTGTCCACCAGAATAACAATCACCCTTTAAGGCATGAATCTCCTCTTCTGCTCTGGAAACATGGCATGCTCTGGCATTTAAGAATCTACTCAGCACTTTGCAGTGTGGAAATATCCACAGGAAAAATCTGGGGGGAGGAAAAAGTGGCCCTCATCCCATACCCTCGAGGAGGAGAACCTGTCAGCTGTCTCTCTCCACAAGTTTAGAATTGGTGTTTGATTATTTCCTTTGTTCCAAACAGCTCCTGTCCCCAGACTCTCAGATCAGCTCCAAGCAGGAGCCCTAAAGAGGGCAATTCGATATGACAGGTTTAGAAAAGATGATCTGTATACAGGTGTTGTCATTGATTTGCAAATACAAGTCAGCTATTATGAAAAAGCACTAAGTATAACCTGTATCTCCTAAGCTCCTAAGGATATTTGAAAACATCATAGGTAATATCTGCTATAGAAGCATCAAGACATCTTCAAAAAAACCTGAAAAGTCTTAACTGTAAGGAACACTGTGAACAGTACGCTGCAGGCAGTCAAGAATAACTGCAAAAAAATCAGGGAAAATTAAAAAAAAAAATCACTAAACGAAAGAAGATTATAAAGTTCCATAGATTTCCAAACCTGAATATCAAACAACCAGACTAGCATCAAAATCTTATTAATGTCAGAACCAGTACATTTATGATTGGTTTCATTTTTTTCTTTGACATTTCAAAAAAGCACTCAGTTAAAGCTTTTTTCCCCCTCCTAAAAATACATC
Organism: Campylorhamphus procurvoides; assembly: GCA_013396655.1. Lineage (NCBI taxonomy): Eukaryota > Metazoa > Chordata > Aves > Passeriformes > Dendrocolaptidae > Campylorhamphus > Campylorhamphus procurvoides. The sequence goes on along the minus strand of WBMV01002016.1, from coordinate 679,572 downwards.
TTTTATAATGTCTTTAAACTAGAATCCGTAAAATGAAAAATACAGACAGATGAGACTAACCTTGGCATTCTTTCTTATGTCTTCACTCAGGAGCCCTGATGTCCATGACACAGAGCAGGGACATCAGACTTTTAAACACAGATTTCTCAAATTGTATAAAATATCATGAAAATACATGCAGTATTGAAATAATTATTGATTGCAATGATCTGGAGATTTCAGCCCTACTCTAAACCCATGCAAATGAGCCCATCCAAAAACTGTGGATCATAAATACAGGATTCTTTTAAATCAGTGCAGCAGTATCATCCTATTCCTTCCACTGGTGTCAGTGACCAAAAGTATAGATTCACGGATCATACACATTCGAGTGACCCAACAACATCTCCACAGAATAACCAGAAAGCCACTGAATTGCATCTGTATGATCATCATGAGGAAATCTTGAAATGCTTACTCTAGAGTCAGTTTTTGCAGAGATCAGAATAGGTGTTTTTATGGTCATTATTTATTGACAGTGCCATTGCAGTGACTTTGCAGGAGAGTCTTTTACCAGCTGTGTCTGCTCATGTGTCTCTAGGTGAGCTCTGGCAGGATGGCAGCTGCCTCACCACTGCAGTCCTCAGACCATGACCTCTCAGTGGCTCTAGCTTGTTTACCAGAGGGATAGTTTATGCCATCCCAGGGGACTGAGGGAATATGCCTCTGAGAGACAGGGAAAGCAGAATTGGCCTGGAGGCTCTCTGAAGTTTGCCACTTAGTGGATTAACCTTTTTTTAAAGAAAAATTTTATAGTTACACTAAAGCAAGGGATGCCAAGTCCCTGATTTCATCATTTCATTATTTTTTCCCCTAGGCCAGTATCTTCTAATCTGAGGCTACAACATCCTGACATCTCATGAGGTCTCCAGCTAGCCCACAGACTGCCCCCAGCAGGCTCTCCCCTCCATCCAGATAGGTCACAGCATGACAGGGTGACCCAGGTCTTGTGTGTCCTTTCTTGAGAAAAACAGCAATATGCAGGAATCCCTTGAGGAGGCTCTATGCAGCATGATTCCTGGAAGGGCCAGGTTTGAGTGGTCCAAAGTGACCATGTTTGAGCAATACTAGATGACTTTACAGAACACATATTCTAAAAAGGAGCCAGAGGACAGAAATTCTCTTAACTGCAGCATCCCTGATTTAAGCTTCCAAGTTAATCAATACTGGTAGAATCGATTAGTAAGGCAAAACCCTTGCAGCACACCTTCTATGAACTCTCACCACACTTTGCATCCTGACCATCTGTATCCACTGCAGACATCACCCTGGTGCCTGTTTCAGAGTCCAGGCTCCTCTACGGGTGGGATCCCCCATCCCACCTCCCTGGGTCCTTCAAGTTCTGTAAGGCTGGTCTTTGTGCTCCAGGTTCCAAAAATTATTGCTATAGAGATGATCTAAACCTTCTCCCTGTTAGCCTAGTCCCTCTTGGAATCACTTGATTACATATGGTAAGCTTTTCCAGAATAACAGCTGGAATAATGGCTGAAAATACTTGTTTCTGATTCTGTCAACATACAGAGTCAATGAAAGTACGGTTGCCTGGTCTCTTTAAAGCTCCAGCCTATGTCTGCACCCCTTCTGATTCAAGCCCTTATGACTGGGATCTAGTGAATATTAATAGCATGCCTGTTTTGGCACACTGAAACCTGTTATTTTCACAGCTCTTTCATGGTCTGATTCCAGCCTATGTGCCATATGCCAATAAATCAGGTGGTTTTCATCTTTTTGCATGTGGTAGTTCATCTCTGTCTGTTGTCATGTGTCTCCCCTCACTACCTCATTCTCTCTTCGTATACAGCAATAACCTAGAGCACTCAAGTGCTCTGATCCAAATCTTTTACAGCAGGTGTGGACTGTCAGTGCCTTCCAAAAAGAAAAGTCCCACAGCAGGTCCCCAGGAGCAGGCAATCTGGGAGGAGGACCCATTTGCTAGTCCCTCTTGTACCTTCCTGGTTAATAATTACTTACTGACACAGGGTATTTTTCTATTTATTCGTTTCACTTGTTATCTCTTCTTCCTTTGCTAATTGTTGGCCTACAAGGGCAGAGATCTGTGTTCATAGGGCCCCAGACCCTAAACAACCTGACTACCCTGGCAGTGTGCATGTTGCCAGCCTGGAGACAGGCTGGAAACCATCTGGTTGGGCCAGAGCAGTGCTTTGGACTCTGCTTTCCAAATCCCATCCTTCCAAGGTCAACCTCAGAATGAGTTTTAGCCCAGTGTGGCTTTCCTCTCTGATTGCCATAAACTCTTCCATGTGGCTCTTCCAATTCCCATATGCCCAAGGGATGCCATTCAACCATGCAAACTCCATCTGATGTGGCTCCTGCTATGAAAAGACTGCTTTGATGTCCTCCATGGAGCTTACAGGCATGTTTAACCGCTAGGAAAAGCTCACAGTCCTAACAGGGAGCCCAAAATAGGGGGCAACGGAAGTGGGTTTGTTGCCCTCTAGCATTTGCTGGCATCTCTGTGAGGCATCTTTCTTCTCTGCATCACCATAACTTCTTTTGCTGGCTGTAGTCTCACCATTTGCCATCATATTTGTACATGTAGACTCCAAATACATGTGTTCATTATTCACTTGATATCTTTTGAGTCAGTGAATTCACCTTTCAGCTCCAAGGGAGAGCATGTGTGTGGCTTTCCTCCATCAGATATGCTGTTCTCTGTTGACGTCATAAGCTATCCAGTGTCTGTCCTGGACATTACTAGTGTTTATGGAGTGGACTATCTGGGGAGTATCACTTGGACCTGCTTTATAAAAAGAAAAAAAATCTATTTAATAGAGAGGTGAATTTTACTGAGATAAATGTAAGAATGCAACTGTAACCTGAAGGAAGGCCCCTCTAAACCACTGTGTAACTATGTTTCTAAACTTGCAAGGGCTACGTGAGGAAATTAATTTTATTGTTTATATTTTTGCCTGCCAGCTGCAAGCATTTTGGCTTCAAGGAGAATGGATGACTGTGCCAGTTTTTGAAGAAACATTGCTTTTGAAAGATGTCAGAGAAGACAGACAAAAGCAAGCAAGTCTTGCAAAGCAGCTTCTTTGAGACAACATTGCCAAGGCAAATGCTGCTGAAGGTTGATTTCTCTGAGGGATACATAGCTTCAGAGAAGTCTGTCTTTTATGAGTCATCCTTCCCCTGTTGCTTTTCCAGTGGCAAGGATTAAAGCATCTATAATAGAGATTTCTGCTCGACTGCTCTGAAGCACTTAAACCAGACAGTATTTATCTGGATGCTGTGAGGGCAGTGAGGCGTGCCTGGGGAGGAGGTGTTGAGGACATGTATCACAGACTTTAAAATAAAAGCTATTCGTGATATTCTTGACTCTTGGGGGGAAAAAAAAAGAAAGAAAAAAACACACCAAAAAAACCCCACAAACCACCAAAAAAGCCCAAACCTGGCTAGGCAAATGTATCTTCGCTTTAACGGCACAAGGAGCACTTTTTAGGCTTTGGGTCTGAGCTTCATCTGAGCACTGAGAAAGCACAGGAGTGGCCTGGCCCACCAGTGGCTGAGTCCCCACCTGCACTAGCAAAACAGATACACTCATAAAAAGATCAGAAAAATTCCCTGGATAATCAGAGTGTTTTTTAGTTAATGTAACTGTATGGAATCTGTAAGGACAAATACGTACTCAAATCTTGTGTGTTGCCAGAAATAAGCTCAGTGATGTGTCAGTCAATGTTAATAACATTCAGAATGATATTAAGAATAAATAGCAATGAAGCAAAAGGCAATGTCTGCTCTTGTATGATAAAATTTAAAGCAAATAGCTAAAGTGCCCAGTCTGGCTGTTAGCAGATCAGTGATTTTCTGGATTGAGGTAAAGCCAATGATCCTGAAGGACAGAAATAAACAGACAAATTTCAGGTTTTGTGTCATATCCAGGCCATTCTATGGGTAAACTCATAATATTTTCATCTCAGGAGAGTTGCCAAAAGTCACTAGTTCCTTGAGTATGTGTATATGGTGCATGCAAATCAGCCTTCCCAGCAAAGGATAAAGCTGCAGAGGTAGTTTGATTAAATTGATTGTATCTGTATGAACCAAAGAAAGCATATCTATGAAAAGTTGCTCCTTTCAATACACTCAGTATTTCATACTCCTCCTCTGTAACTAATGCCAAATGGCAAGTGTGTTAAGATTCTCAGTCAGGTAATCATGACAGTTTTGAGCCATCTTGGCTTCTGGTTCCTGCAGATCTTGACATTTTATTTTTATTGTAATGATGATTTCCAGCTACAATCTGTCTTTTCATGTTAAACATTTCAAAATGGTTTTGTTGAAGCAGACATTTAATTTGCACAATTTTGAAGCCTCTTGAAGATTACAGATCTGAAGCCATATATATTCAAGAAAAAAAATTATGAAATAATAGCAAGTTAAAAAAGGAGGAAACTATGCAGCTCTACTCTTTAAATCTGACTGCTATAGTACAACATGTATTTCCAGGATTTAGATACTGCCTTTGTCATAGATTCTTCACCAGAATAAAATTAAGCCACAAATACATTGTAGATTGGTCTGGTGCTTAGGATATCTTACTCTTATCCTATACAGTTGTTTAGTGCTCTCTGAGGGATTTAATATGTTACTGAAGGAAGAGAAAGAAACATGTGAATCTAAATTTAGTGCCATCCAAATCAGTTATGAAGTGATAGGCTATAAATATATTCTTTATGCTTCATGCAAAGGCTCAGTCATATTAGAAGAATTATTACGGAACTACAGTTTAATCTTTCAAACTTCTTCTAAATAACAGCAAAAGGTGAATCTTTCTTTGACTTTTGTTTGCTGATTATCACTCTTCCATTTAAACTCACTACACTAGTCAATGTTTTAATTAAAAGTTGTGGATTTGCCTCATCCTGAACATATTTTGAAGTCATGCCCGTAAAACAAAAGAGGGGAGTTGTTCTTCAGGACAGAAGCAAATGTCAGCTGAGGGATCCCTGATGAAATCTCATGGACTTCTGAGGAGTTAGCTTTCCATTTACAAACTTCTTTATTTTTTAACCTCCTGCTGACAAGCACTGGTTTATTTCTCACATCACTTTCTATACAATGCCATTCAAACTCCATCCAGGTTGTAGATCATTTCAGCATGCAGAATTATCTAACTTATCTTCCTTGGACTGATTCCTTGGTTTCGGCCTTGAATCATATAAGAAAATATTATTGCGCTGTCATATGTTGTTTAAATAGTCATTATGATGTGGTTAGAGGCCAGAGTTAACAAAGTCTAATGCTCCTTGCAACCAGAGTCCTACTCTCCAAAACAGACAATAGCCTGAAGTCTGCCACTGCTATCACTGCAACCATGGCCACACCATGAGTGGGACAGGGTGTCTATCCAAATTGCGACATATTTTATCAGTTTTTTACCTCATTAAAAAAATAATAAAAATATATTAAAAAGCAAGGAAAATCTGCAGCGTAGAATAATTTCTGAGAATTACCATACATGCATAATTGAGATGAGATAGAAGTGTGATCCCTTTTTCAGTGAAATTCTATAGAAAACAGTGATGGCTGTGCAGAGTTTAATTTGACAAAGGAGGGTAGAGCCTCAGTCTGAGCTGGTAACATCATGAAAATATTGGATGAATTAATCTGCTTAACACATCTCATCAAGGATTTTGTTACATGTTGTCAAGGACTTGCTATAATTAAAGCTAACTTAAGAAACAGATGAAACAGACTGCATTAAGTAATGTAGATATTGTAATAAGGACTTTTCCCTCTTGAATTAATGTACACCGCATTACTGTTCTTCTAAATGTTATCAGATTGTACCTCCTTTTCCTCTGTGTCCCATTAGTACTGCAGACACTACTTAACTACACCATGGTATTGATGATGATCAGGACTCATGGAGTGATGATTGGATTTGTCCCAAAAAACCAAGAGTAGCTGTTATTTATAAAATAAAGTGAACTTTTTCATACTTGGACTTCACTGAATATTAAATAGCCAATTCATATTCCATCTGAAAATTGATACAAGCATTTTGACTGACCTTTGGTATATCCCAATCAGTTTTCTCATTCTTCTATTTTGCTGTAACCTCCAGGTGAATTATGCTGGTAAATAGAAAAGTTTTTTATGCTGACCAAGAAAATTATCTGAAATGCTTTCCAGTGGAAGAGGGCACAAAGCTGGCTTCCAATTCCATTAAAGTGAACCTTTTTTTTTATTTGTTTTGTTAATTACACACCAAGCATGGAGCTTTTTTAAAGATGTATTTTACAGAGAAAGAGAGACAAGTGCTGCCAACCAGTGCAGCATATTGTTTAGTGTCTGTAGGTAGAGAGGAGGTCCAAGGTCAGATCCCTGCTGCTGTTGAATTTTATACTTGAGTGGGAGGCAGGGAGCAGCAGAAAGAAAAAGGAGGAATGGGAAAAGGAAATAGATAACCCTAGATAGCTGAAGAATTTTTCATTGAACTAACATGTTCCTTCCACACTTGCTTGCTTTTGCATTTCCCTGGATTTTCTCTGCCCCACTCTGTTGCAGGAGGTTGCTGATCTTCCATGCAGATGTGAGGACAAGGACAGGGAGTAAGTAGAAGCATGGGACAGGGCAGGGAGAAACCACAGTGAATGGCATCAGGGCAAAGACAGAACTGTATTGATGCATTTGTCAGTAGAGATTTACCAAAACCAAACTATCTTTCCTTGAAAGATAAGAAGGAATAAGAATAACTGAGTTACCAAGCAAACTGAGAACTCTGATATAACAGCTGATGTACTTAGGATTATGTTCTTTATGTGTCTTGATCAAACATGGAAAGATTCTGCATTTAAGCTGGAGGCCTCGAGGTTTTTGATACTTTCTTCTTCTACTGCATGAAGCAAACAAGCAAAACTATGAATGAAATTAAGGCAGTTTTCATTTCTTCGTTGTTTCAGATGATGGAAAACTGTCCTTTGATGAATTCAAAGCTTACTTTGCTGATGGAGTCCTGAGTGGAGAAGAACTGCATGAACTTTTTCACACCATTGATACACACAACACCAAGTAAGTGCCCCCTTCTTAAAATTCCAGTGCCACTCTCTGTACCTGAGAATGGAAAAAAGACATCAGGCTGATTTTAGGAAACAAGTCTAAGAAGAAAGCTGCTTGAGGGAAGCTAGGCTGTGGTCATATAGTTCTAAACTGCACAAGTGAAGTGTTTTGAAACCTTGTTGATACACTTGTGTGTATGTTCCAATAAATGTGATTTGGGCAGCTGGGAACACAGGGTGGAAATTGGATGCCTTCTGTATTCTGCACCCATGGAAGGAAAACAAGCTATGGCCTCCTTCAGGCTTAAATGAGTTCTTGATCCCACAGATTCATTACATGAGATGAATACTTGAAGCAGAGGTTGAGAAGGAAATAAAGGGAGCAATCATGTATAGTAAAGAGCTGAAAAAGCCATCCTATTTGGTGGCATGGTATTTTTGTTGGTGCCGTCCCTTGGGCTGTTTGGATATCCCTTTAATGTCTAGGTTTAACAAGGCCACAGGGAATTTAGCTGGTGGGAACGTCATGGAAGTTCAGCAAGGTGAAGTGCAAAGTCCTGCTCTTGGGGAGGAGCAACCCCATGCTTTTGTGGAAAATGGAATCAAGTTAAATGTAGTTACATAGTAGAATTCATAACATTTTAGAGTTTGTGCCAACATAGTGTCCTGAAGTAAGCAGAAGGAATGGTACTAAATCTGTTGGACTTCTGGGGAATGAAAAATACTATAGACTTTATAAAGTCATTAAGGAATGGGGTGAAGTAGACAGGGAGGTGGTGGAGTCACCACCCCTGGAGGTGTTTGGGGGATTTGGCAGTGCTAGGTTAACAATTGGACTTGATGGTCTTAGAGTTCTTTTCTAACCTAAACAATTACATGATTCTATAGTATATGCTGGGGGCCACCCAGCTGGAAAGCAGCTTGGCAGAAAAGGACATTGGGTGAACATCAAGTAAATATGAGCTAACAATGTGCCCTTGTGGCCAAGGCCAGTGGTATGAATAACCCAGAGTCAAAAACTCACTTCAGAGCTACATTCATTCATACAGCTTTGGACTTCCTCATATGTACGACGTATCTACATAAGTGGTTTTATTTTACCATAATTCCATTTATCTACGTTTGTCAGGAAGCATCCTAGTAAGGGCAGAAATCCTTGATGACTAAGTAAAATTTCTAAGAAAAAAGAAAGATGTTCTATATCTATTTTTTTCTTTCTTTTTATTTATAAAGGGTTTTTTTTTAAATTATTAAAATACTTTATTTTTATTATTGCTATTTTTACACCATTTTCTCTTTAACAGAAAATATATGGCTCTGAAAAATACATAGAAAAGTGAGAATTGTGGATCTGAAAAATATGTAGAAAAGTGAAAATAACATTATGTTTTTCCTCCTGGTAGACAGGCACACCTGAAGAACAGATATGACTGTTGAATGGTAGAGTTATTAGCTCAGCATAGACAATGAAACTGTCACAGCAACCATCTGAGGGAGAGATCATTCTCTCTGTCCAGGAAAGGTCTGGCAAAAAGCTGGGCACAAAGGTCACAGAGCACATACTGTGAAGCGTCATATTTTCATGTATTTCAGGGAATCAAACAGGTGGAAGACTAAGACAACCCACTAAATTACCTTTTCCGTCCAGAAGAAAAGGTGCTTTCTCTTGATGGGTTAACATGTGTTACAGAGTAGAACTTAGATGTAGATAAGAAAACATAGTTGAAGCTTAGACTTAAAGCAACAACAAGAAGATTTTTGAGTATATTTTTCCATGAAGTCTTTAATTGATAAAAGGCTTTAGCTGACTTTGCAGCTGAAAAATATTGTGAGGCTTGATCTTTCTCTTTAACAAAAGCAAATACATCTTAAAGGCATTTTCTTAGTCCCTTTGAAAATTTTTGAGAATCTTGTCAGCAGCCAGACAGCAAGATGTCACATGCCAAATATCAGATGGATATAGCAAAGAGAGACTGCTTGGACAGTATAATATAATTTCCTTGTTAGTATAGCTTTCCAGCAAAAATCACATGAAGCAAATATAATAAGGAGGCAAAAACTTTACTCACTGGCATTTCCTGCAAAGGGCAGGTTATGCAAAATGTCTCAAATTAACAGTCTGGCTCAGAGAAGTAGCAAAATGTTCATTGAACCTTGGGAAGTGTTATAATGCAAGCATTAGGAGAATCATGTACATATCAACAATCCCAAAACCATCTATTTTGCGATGTTTTGACTTGCAAATTATCCAAGGGAATGAAATTAAAATCCTGGTTTGTGTCTGTAAGTCCCAAGTAGTTTATGGCTTGTCTTTAGTAGGGGAGGATGAGGAATTTTACTCAGTTATTAGCTAGTAGGAAAAGATTTGCACAGATTTTGTCTCTCTTATCCAATTAAAATACAGACTGTATCAAACTCTGGGCAAGTAATTTATCTTCTCTCTGTTTCACTTCACTATTTACAAAGTGCAGACTGTAGTTCCCTATCCCAGAAATATTTTGCAAGCATTGAGATGATGCAGTGATTTACACTACACATGGAAGCCTAGGACAGATTGCTAGGGAAGCATGGCCCTTAGTTAATTTCTTGAAGTATCTCAAGATTTCATACCCAGCCTGTCACAAGAGCAGACTTTGTGTTGTTTCTACCTGCATTAAATCTTTTAGCTCTGCCAACATTCAAAACATCATGCCTGTGTGCATGAGTCTTTGTACTTCAAAGTCTGAAGATAAAAAAGGAGGTATGGCCTTGGGGTGATGGCCATGGGCCACAAGCTCAGGAAATCTCAATTCCCTCCTCAGCTCTGTTGCAGAAATCTTTCAATAAAATATTCAAAGCATAAAAGACTTACACTTTTCAGGGAACTAAACTAACCATTTAGTATTAAAAGCTCCAGTTACACAGGCCCTAATGTCAATCAGATAGGCTGTGGAAGACTGCTAAAATGAGTAATTACCCTTTCCAATACAGTAGCAGGGCAAATAACAGAAGGTTTAACTTCCTGGTGATCCAAGTTGTGTCTGCCTGGCTGTGGTCTCTGCACCTTGGTATTTGGTGCAGTCAGGTGTTTTTATGAAGTAAAAGATTGGTGCTGTGGTTACTATAATCACCAGGAAAAATAGATGAGTAGGAATTAGTTATCACCACATAAAGTTTCCAAGAGACAGGTTGAATAGGAGTTTATTATGCCAGCATGAATTTATATTTACAATTTTTCTAGGCCCTAAAGTAGTGGTTATTTATTCAGGACAGAAAATTGCTTTTATTGAAAATTTGCATGAGCCAAGAATATTTCCTCAGTACATCATTTGGACATATATTTTGCAATTTATGAATGTACTTACATGTATACTGACTGTTTTTTCTTTCTCTTTCAAAAAAATCTATGTATCTTTTTTGTAACATTTTAAATAATAAATACCACTACAAACACACCATACAAATCAATTGCCTAATTTTTTTTAACTTCCATTCCTTTTTGATAAAACCAGAAACAAATCCATAAGGCAACAAAATTGAAGTAGTGTGCCCATGCAAAAAGGAAGCTATTTTCCCTTATTTTAGTACTGCTATGATGTTTTACCTTTCTTAAAGGTGTTTTAATAAAATAATTATATTTGTAAGAACTGGCAATCAAAAAGGTACATTGTAAACAATTACATTTGTGGCTGGGTCTTATATCCACTGATCCATAAGCCGACATAATTAGTTTATAGACCAATTACTAAATACACAGTTACACAGAAATTATCCCCATGCAGACTAGCTCATACCTGTTTGCAAGGCCCTAATGTGGGAGTTTTAAAAGCCTCCTATTGCCACGAAAAAGAACAGGACATTGGGCCAACAAATGGGCCACTGTTGGTCCAGTGAATGCCAGTCTCCAGTTTGTTAATGAAGGCAGGGAGAAAATACCAATGATTAATTATTACACTACATTGATTTTGACATTCTTCAGTAAAACAAGCAACTTCTGATTATTCAGTGATACCATGCTTCAAAAGCTACATCAAGAGACAGTAGAATGCTTTGATTACGCCATACAACAAGCATTCCTGATGTGCAATTAGCATAAGGTAACTGCTTTAGGGCAGTAGTAGTTAACTATTCTGTTAATGCAGTTTCCAGTATTTTCATTACTTCAGAATGAAGCTGAAAGCCAATTAGTCATTTGATTTCCACTGAGAGTGACTTCCACTTGTGCTTTCCAGAATCTCATGAAAGTTTTGGGCAATCCCTATTCAATCACATACCACTGAATGATATAAAGAACCTGCTACAAAGGGTCCCTACTCAGATGCCCCCACTCTATCAGTGTGAGGAAAGGCTTTGTGTTGATGCAGCAGTGATTAGGTCTGGGCTGTTATGTCCAGGTTCTTGTTTCCTAGCAGGCACTTACCTCTTGCATCTCCTGCAAAGCAGTGTATTGTATTTAAAGACCCCTAAAAACCAACCAAGCAAACAAACAAAAAACAAGTGTAGTCAAGAAAGCAAGAGCAGTGATTATTGAAGATTTAAGCTTCAACTTGGCATTGTACAATGATCCTCCCCCTCTTATTCATAATGGTTTAAGTGTTTTGTGGATAGCCCAGAAATAAACATGCTATAAGGGATCTGGGCAATACCTTAAGCTCTTTTAAAGGTCTCAGGAGGCCAAGGTAGATCTTCGCAGTGTGTTGAATAGGAGCCAAGCCCCCACAGTATGAGTGCATGGCTGTGAACCGGGAAGGGGCAAGAGGAAGAGCTTATATTTGCATCCTGATTTGACATCTATTTGACATGACATCCATGCTATACATCCATCATGTCACAGTTTGGAGCTGGTCAGTGCTTGTCCTAAGACTTCAGAAAACCTCAAAGCACTCTACTTGAAAGCTGAGTTAACCATTTTGGAGCTTTGTGACGGTGAAGGAAACCAAGTGTGGTTCCTTTCCCCTCTGTTCTCCCACACCCTTAGCTCCAAGCCATACAGTGCTCAGCAAGGCTCTGCAGGGCTGATGGAAGCAATGGAAAGCGTGTTGGAGGCAAATGCAAGTGCTGCAAAGGCACCAGAAGTCTTTCCTGAGGCTGATAAGGAGGGTGACAGCACACAGCCCATGGATGACATGGTCTGCAGGTTGTAGCTGAAGTAGTTTTGAAGCTGAAGACCCACATGTTCTGCTGTCTCAGAGCATTCTGATTATTAAGTGAAATAAGAGAGGAGGTAATTCTGAAGAAGTACAACTGTTTTGTTCGCATGTGTTATTGCCTGAATAATGGTACTGAGAGAAAGGTATCAGCAGCACAGGTCTTTTTATACATGGACTGAAGTTTGCAGGAAAAGTTTGGAATTAGTGGCCTAAGGGGTGAAGGCCTTTACAGCTCATTTCCATGGTAAATTGGCCTCTGCTTAATTTTAACATCAACTCTGACAAGCTTGTGTTTCAGCAGAGCAAGAATCCTTCATATGGTTAATGGTTTAGTAAGTTTTAGCAGTCATTGCAAATGTAAATGCCCCTTTTACTCTTATCCTTCACCCTTCCCTCCTCCCTGTCATAACTTTCATGGAAATTGTTTCTGCATAATGGCATCCTCAGGAAAAAGATGTCAGAAGATAATGAGAATATTTGGCAAAGTTATAAACTTACATAGAGAAGATCTCAAGGGGATTCAGTTTGCAGCACTGCTGGAGAAATAGAGCGATAAATGCTTCACTGATTACTGACTCACAGGAGTCACTGGGGAATCAGACTTATTTTTCTACTTTACTCACTGGCAAAATGAAGTCCTCATTCAGGACCCTAGTTACAAGGCAGGAGGGATGCTTAAAGTGTTGAGGACCTGGCGCACAGGCAACCTCCCAAAGGTAGGGAGGTCCCATTAAACTTTATGTGTGGCACAAGTTAAACTATGTGCAAGGCAAAGATGAGTTTGGTGAGGACCTGAGAGCCTCAGCCACCTGTAGCACTGAGCTTATGCTGGGTATTTGGGAGATTCCATCATGCCGCACATACTGCATGTCAGGATGGGACTTGGCACTGCGGAATCACATCTACACTTGTGTGTGTATGTGTCAGCAGGGTATCTGAGACTCCCTCTTAATCAGTGAAGTCACTGGCACCTAAGACACGATACTGTTCACATAGGCTTCAGCTCTGCTGCCCAGGTATTAGGCATTTCAGATGTTTGCTTCTGAAAATAAGCCCAAGGTGGAAAGGATGATACAGAAGAAGTAGCTGGGACATGGGTGGTGGGAAAAATTGCTAGAACATTTAAAGCAACACTAGATGCCTCTTTTATATGCAATTACTACTCAGTCTCCTGCTAGCTGGTTGGTTGAAATCCCCCAAATCCATTGAATACATTGGGGCTCCTTTGCCTGGCAGGGCAGGTTGGACACCCAGTGCACACATGGCCATCTACACTTGGGACTCAGCTCCAAACCTGCCCAGCTCTTCATTATCTGAGCCTTGGTTCTTCCCTTGAGTCAGAAGAGAAATGCTGAGATCATCTGCCTGAATAGTAAACTACAAAAGAATACCAACTGGATGTGTGAGAGCAAGAGGCTGGTTAGCATTATCCTCGCAACCGTGGGAACCCATCCGACTGCATTAGCCTGCAGCCCAGTACTGTGCACCAAAACAAAAATGAAATGCATACTTTATGGATTAGAATGCTTCCTGCAAGGTTCTGGTTGTAAAGATAACAATGTCAAATCCTCATAGTGTAAGTGTAGTCTAAAGATAATAATTATCTCTGCCTTAGATGGTTTTCTTTTGTTTTTATTGAAAGGCATACTTTAGTCTCCTGGTATTGCTCATCTTTTACAGTTCAACAGAAGTACACAGGAAAAAATAATTAACTTCTGAGTACAATGAAGAAAATAAAATATTTATTTATAAGAATATGAGATACACATATTTAATTATGTGAACTGCAGGTGAGTGAAAAGGGTTTTTTTCCTAAAAAGTAATTATTCAATGCAAAAAAATTGCAAGAGAAAAATAATCTATTGAGTTTTGATGATTTTTAAAACCACTTCTTTTAGATTAAATTAGAATTTCAGAGCACATGGTTCAGCATTGATGTCAGAAAGGTTTGTTTGCAATATTTAAGAGTTGTAATTGCAGCTAATGGCTTTAACTCTCACATTTTTCAAGATGATAGCTACAGAAATCAGTTTGAAAATTAAGTACAGAGACAAAGGAAAGATATTGGTCAGTGTGAGATGATTATATATTTTTGTATTTCATGACTGATCAAAACAAGTTCACTGAGAATGCTTTATACAGGCCTAATGCTAGCAGATCCTCTGGTTAGACAGACAAGCGGCAAATAGAGTTTTGCTTGGAAATTTTCCATTTGGATGACTCTTTTTAATGGGAAATTCAGCTTTCTGCAGAAACAAATGAGAATCACTCACCCTGAGAAAATCAAATGGTAATGGCTATTTTCAGTTGCATTTACCTAAATGGAGCTGACCAAAAGGATTTCGTTTCAGTTTTTCAGAAGATAACATTGGCTTCCTAGCAGTGAGCACATTGCTTAATGGTAGGTGTTTGAGAGCCCAGTCCCTTCAATAATCTGGGTTTCCCAGAGAGCCACAGCAATTTTGGTAGCCCATCAATAAATGTCTTTCCAAGGAGTTTAATGAAACAAAGCAACCATTTTATTTTGTCTAATGGTAAATAATTTAATTTCGGGTTTCTTTAAAAATCTTTTTGGGACAAACCCAGAAATTAAAACATTATCATCTCCTATTGGGCAAAAACTCTGAAATTTGCTCTCCATGGCAAAAGAGCCACCATGATGTTGTCTCATCTTCTCATTTAGGCTTGTGTCATTCAGACTCTGCTAAAAAAAATCACTGTGCAGTCCTTTCACAGTGCTCTACATACCTTAGCGTACACCACGAGTTTTAATAGAATTATTAAACCTCTTTTAGCAACACAGGCTGTTATAGCTGAAATGATTAAGGTGACTTGTCATTGCATCCCTGTGAATCATTGCTGAACGCAAAGGACTAGTGGATTGTTTTTTCAGATGAGCTCTTAGGAAAAAAAAACCAAACAACAAACACAAACCTTTATTCTCTCCTGCAATTCTGTCATGGAAGAGCAGTAAGTGATGATTCTGAAGTTATCACTTAGCCTGGAGCTAAGCATAAGCAAATTAGGCAATTATTTAGTATAGCAAATTGGAACATCAAAAGAGCCATGGCCCTGCTGCCCATGTCAGAGCCCAGAAGGCCAAGCTGCCTGATGCCTTTGAGAGCCCAGAGGGTGGGTGCACAGCCCAGCTGGACCTGGGGTTGAAGAGCAGCCAAGGCCTCAGGGCAGCAGGGAGTTTGCCTCCCCAGGGACAGACTCAGGAGCTCTGTCCCACTTCTGCTCCCTCTTCCTCCTCTGCCTTTTCTATGACAACACGCCACACCTGGGTTTATCACAGCACTGCATCCTTCTGAAGGCAATTTTGCCTCCGTTGGTAAGAAACCTGGAACAAACCTGAACAAAAAGGTGTTTGCAGTTGCAAAGGAGCTGTGAGACAGAAAATGCTTAAATTGGAAATGCACACACAGTACTCCTTTGTGAAACACCCCCTGTAATGTTGGAGCACTTATCTCATTTTGCTGACTTAAAGTGGGATGGTACATAGGCTTTCGTGTTGCAGACAGCTTAGAGCTTTTCAGCTGAGATTGTCCCTGGATGACTATTCAGTTACCCTTGGATAGTTTAAATAATATTTAATTTCTTTCAGTCACAAATTATATGCTTCCACTTAGCAATAAGCAATTCTAGCTTCAAACTTTCCTCCCTAAAACCAAATTTAGCAAGAAGACACACAAATGGGATGCAAAAGAGAGTTTGTTCAAGCTTCTGAAATAAATCCTTCTCATATCTGAGAATGAAGAGATATCTGAAGAAAGTGTTACCCTTCACCAGCTGTAATAGTCAGGGCAATGAATTTTCTAAATGAAGTTAGTTTTTAAAGTCTTTCATATAGTATGGGTTCTTCAATAAAATAACTGCTTTAAATGCCAGAGTCCTTACTCTGTGTATAATTCCTGAGCTGAAGAGATATCATTGCCTCTTCCTGTGGTCCAGGGAAAGTATGCAGATCTTCTGTCTAGAGGTGCCTTTCCTATCAGAGAGCAGTATTTGTCAAGTCAGTGGCCAGGGTTGTGGATCCACAGCAGCAGATGAGTGAAATAGCTTTAACCTTCCCTCCTCGCTGGCTGCCCCCAGTCCACAGCTAACTGTGGTGGGCAGAACAAAATCACAGCTGCTTTGCAGTTCCACGTTTTGGACCACTTCCAGAGGTACCATGAATAGGCACTTT
The DNA here is from genome assembly GCA_013396655.1 of Campylorhamphus procurvoides. Taxonomy (NCBI): domain Eukaryota; kingdom Metazoa; phylum Chordata; class Aves; order Passeriformes; family Dendrocolaptidae; genus Campylorhamphus; species Campylorhamphus procurvoides. Next base: position 663,193 of record WBMV01002016.1, on the reverse strand, counting down.
TGCCACAGTTCATTCAAATGAATGTGCTTATTTTCCTGTCACTGAGCAACAGGTATGATCAGCTTTGCAGTGATCAGTGTAATAGTTCTTTTAAAATGGGTCATGTTTTTAGGTAGATAACATTTTAGACACAGACATGTCAAAGGACTGCATCTAGGAGCCAGAATGCAAACTGAGAGCAAGAGTAAAAAGAATTGTCATGCTGTCATGATGTGAACGCATTTGTCTATACCCTATGCTTCAGTTGGTTATTGTGAGTGGAATGCTGGTGGCTGGATGTGAGTCATCCAGTAAATATTGCAAATAACATGCTCAGTGTTTCTAGATTATTGGTCTAAGCAGAAGCATCCTTGGCATATGTACCCACTGAAATGATGAACTGGTGCCTGCTGTAAACCTGAGTACTGAATTACAGAAACAGCCCTCTGGTGTGCACCTCACTCCTGTATTATTCAATACATGCCAAACTTCTTTAATTGTTTCAGTAGCATCTTGCAGGGAGTTCAAAATTGTTTGTATGCAGCAAGAGAATTCCTAGGTTTTTTCACAACTGTGTTTGAAACAGCATGTTATTATTTCTGAGACAACGAAATAATCAGTGACACAAAATTATAGCTTCCCTGCCTAGAACAGTACTCCCTTCAAACAAGATGCCAAGAACAATGAAGCCTCCAAGGGTATTTATAACAGAGAAGGAAATATTGAGTATGCTAGACTGAAATCCATGGTCTTTGTGTCTTTTCTGGGTTCTGTCACAGGCTTGCTGCACAAATTGCTTTGGATAATATTTTTCTCATTATTCAAGTGTCCAGTTCTAACTGAAAATGAATTCAGCACCTAAATACTTTGCCATTTTCACTGGTAATCTATTTACAGCTGTGCCACTCCTGTCAATAGGATAGGACTAACAGCATGCTGAAAACAAGGATGCTGAAAGCCTCTGAGACACTCCCTATATCACTACCATGGTGTTGAATATACTGCAAAAGAACAAGGAGAAAAATGGATTTAAAAATGTAATTTGAAAAGAGAGGATGAATTTGACTGGACAACAATATGAAAGGCTGTTTTAAACACAATTATCAAGCTCTGCAATAAGAAATGCAGAAATGTCTTTTACATTAAAGCATTAGGGCAGATTATGTGAAGGAGCAGAAAAATGATGTGAGGGATGATGAACACAGCATAGGCATCGTAACAGCAAACTCCTGTCATTTAACATCATCGTTCTTTTGGGGTTTTGGCTCAAGCAATTTTCCAGCTTTCAGGAATTCAGTTTGCATTCAAGTGGCAAATGTCCGGACTGTTGCAAAAGCAACTGCTGAACTGCAGAAGCGAGTGGCCAGGCACATATGATCATTGACACTACAGTGATCTGCAGTAAACAGCATTAAGAAGTTGCAGAGATTTTTTTCCCATCACATAATTTGTTGACCTAAGAAATAAGTTTCTCAGCTTCAGTACTAGTTCTTACAGACTATGAATTTCTTTACACCTGCCACCAAGGTCACTGGAAAAAGTCAGGTGCAAGTTTCACTGACAGCCATCTAACTTGGCCTGTTCAAATGCAGATAAGGTCATCTTCAATTAATAAACGTTGTGTGAAAATCTCATTTACATTACCAATTAAAAGTGTGCAAAAGTTTTTATAGCCCTGAGTAGGCAAGTTTGTGATAACCCAGGATCCTGCAATTTCTCTGTTTCTCTCCCTTGTGAAATAAAAGCCAGATGTATGGAAGTTAGCAGTGGTGAAAGTGATTTTAAGATAGCACTGTGTCATCATTTTATTAAAAGGTCAATTAAAAAATCCCATTAAAAAGATAAGTGAAAAAACCCTAAGTGCAATCAGCCATTCAATATTCACCCCTCAGCAAGATTCAAAGAGGACATTCATGCTTTTAAGTTTCTTTAATAATCAGTTTCTTCTCCTCCTTGGAAGCGAGTCAATAGGCTAACTTTCAGTAATGAGCTGTAGGTCGAATGCGGGTTTGTTTTTTTTTTTTCTTCTGGCTATTAAGGCCTCAGAGAGAAAATAGTGCTTCAAAGTTTGATCAAGATGAAAACTGTTTCAAGTGAACAGGTTTGAATTGTATAGAATACTTGCCTGAATGTACGTATTTATAAAATGGCATGAGAATGTGGCAATACAGCTGTACTTTCCACATCACTCATTTTCCTGAAGCTAGTAGTGGTGAAGCGGTTTTGTATGACCAGAAAGTCTAGAAATTATGTGTGCTCAACAAAAAAGGTATTGCTAAGATCATTAACCTTCTATGCCCTTATCTTTCCAGCAATCTTGACACAGAGGAGCTCTGTGGTAAGTTCCTTTTCGGGAAACAACATAATCTATGCCTGCAGCAACCCTGTGCAAATAAACATAACGTGATTTTTTATTTTCTATGTGATCTTTGTAGCTCAAACAGAAAATAATTTCCATCCAAGGAAGTCCTGGGAAAATGCAGGTGACTTATAATCTTTTCAGGTTCTGTCATTCACTATGTGGAGAAACTACTTTGAACATATTTTTCCTAATCAGTACTTCACATTTTCTGAAATTCAAAATCTGTTCTGATATAAATAGATAGATGGCTTTCATCTTAGTTGCCTTTCATGCATGATATTTTTCTAAGTTAGTTTCTCATTTTAACAAGTATGAGTAGTTTAGGAATTTTGAAAGAGTGTCCTATTAATACCCCACTGGAGGAAAATTCATTACTTTCCTCCTACTCAAGCTAGTGAGAACAGCATTTGACAAGTTGTATCATCCTTAATCAGACTAAACTCCTGCAAGGTCTAGTATTTGGCCAGACTACCTATTTCTGTTCCATGTTCTGGGCTGTGAGTCATTTCTCCAACAGCCTCTTTACTCTCCAGCTGATCTTACAGCACCTGATTTAGGAGTGCTGCTTCCAGTACAAAACAATTCACAGAAGATTTTTTCAACTCCTCCTACAAAATGTCAGGAAAAAACCCATTTATCCTTGCAAAGCAGCCTTCTTCTGAGGGAGAGGTGTTAGCCTGCTATGTTTTCCAATGGTAAGCAACATTAAAGACATTTAAAAGCTGAAAATACTGTCAAGTTGAATACCAGCTCATTCACTCATCCACAGGATGACTCTACCCATGGTCGAGAACCCACTAAGGGGCACCTCAATCTGTGGCTTACAAATATATGACAGGAGACTCATCAGAAGTGAGTTGGGCTGTGATGACTTGTGCTGGTTGTGCATCTGGCCAAAACTATATAAACCTGGCCAGGGAAAACAGATGGTTTTGTTCCACAAGGGATTTACTGCTGTTGATGTTGCACTTACAGGTTTGCTGGCCTGCAGAGGGTGTCAGTCCAGCACTGACTCTGTTCACTGTTTGTTTTGATTAAACACGAGCTGCTTCAGCTGCCTTTTAAATCTTTCATACGTTGCCACTAGAGTGTTTCTCATCTGTGAATCTGGTACTGAATTTGCTCAATACATGCTTAAGCTTGGATTATACAGCTCTTTCTGAGTTATCTCATTTCACTTCAGAAATGAAGATAAAAATACAGGGTACTAATTCACAATATTTTTTCGTTCTAAATCATTTCATTCAACCTCTCAGCAATACCGGGTTATGTTGCAGTGTTCCTGGTAACTTGTGCTTTCATGCTTTCCCTGAGAAGCTCATCCTGACCTCTTAAAAGCACCAAAGTATTGCTATTTATTATTTCAAAAAGCCCTTCTCTAATCTTGTTCTTCCTGTCTGCCATTTAGATGTTGCCTTTTGTACTTTTCCAGGTGCTTTGATGTCTAAATGCCTTGTCTATCACAGTCTCTAGCTTTAACATAATTTTTTTTCTTTCCCTTTCACACTTTTCCTTCCTTTGCTTCCCTCTATTGTATTTCACCACATCAACCAAATGGGAATTCAGGTAATGATTTCCCAGGTTTTCTTCCTTCTCTCACTGCAATCCCCGTGATTGAGTTATGCCCCCTGATTTTACATCAGCTCTTTCTGTTAAAATGCCCTCTGCTTTGGAGCAGGGACATCTTCCAGTTTCTTATTTCTGTGATTTTCATTAAAAAGTTATCTTGCATGCATCCTATTTGTTGAAAATACAAACACAGTACCCGGGACTAGAAGTTTATCTGGCCAACTCATGGCCTCCTAATTTCTCAAATAGAAACAACTGATCCCAACCAGCCCCAATTCACAACAGCCCCTACTTGGTCTTATCTCCTCTAAGGGCTTTACCAGAATCATTCATCTTTATATCAATATAATGCAATTTAGTACATACACGTGAAAACTTCATTTCCTACTAGTAACTGTAAAGTAGACTGTTAGACTGAAAATCCAGTTTACAAAGAAAATGTAGATATTTTGAAAATAAGTTTATTTCAGCTGTCAAATTGATATTTCAAATTTTTTGTCAATTCAGCAATTAATTTATTGAAAGAGAATGTTTTTAAATACTGATTTTAGTATTTTAAGTACTCCAGGAATGAATTTACAGAGAAATAAGACAAAATTGAAAAATAAAATTATCCTTTTTATTGTAACTCTTGTTCATTTTCTATTTAGATACTTAATAATACCATAACTGAATTCAGACTTGGTAAAACCGATATTTAATGAAATATTGATTTTTCAGGTCATTAATAGATGATGTGTGTTTTCCTTCCTTTAGATTATTTTTCCAAGCACTTAGGAGAGTATGAAAATGTTCTATCTGTCTTGGAAGACTTGAATATTACCGTACTGAAGGCAATGGACAAAACAAAGAAAGTAAGTAAAAATTGTGGAATTTTCTTTGCATTGTATATTTTGTTTATTTGAACAGTATTTCCAGTATCTTTCTTAATTAAATAAAGTTGCTAATGCATATTTAAGTTCCTCCAAATATACATGTTTGTAGCAAAATTCCAGTAGGAAAAGACTTGTTAAAATGGTTGTATATCAAATCTGTTAAGTTCTGTCTGCAAAGCATTACAGTTTGGATATAACCAAATTTGTCTTTGTGAATGGTCTGAAGAAAATCCCAGCTATAAGTCTGACCAAAAGTGCATCAAGACATCAGGTAATATACTCCTGTTCCCTGGCTGAACTGCTAAAATTCTTTTCAAGGTGGATCAGCTTCAAAAGGTGAGGGAAAGCACAAGCCAGGGACGAAGTGAACCTAGATCCTCCAAACACAGCCACAGACCAATAGCACAAGACTATTCACTGGCAGGCTAGTCATCAAGAATAGAAATTTCAGCAAAAATTACTGAGTGAAATCCCGTGACATCAAAAAACCCTAGGTTTTTTCCAGTCAATCAATAGAGAGATCAATGGGAAGAAAGCTGTGCTGCTTTAGTGAAATTGTTATCTTTGGCATTCGGGTGTTTGCAGGAGTAAAGTACTCATACATTTTACATGAATTGCCAAAATAAAAACCTGAAAGTGTAGGTTATTTATTTAGAGCTTGAGCCAGTAAACTGAATGTCTCTCCATTCATGCTGTGCATCTTCCACTCCTAATGAAATTAATGTGTGCTGACTCACTGTCTTGTTGAGCTGGACACTGAAAAGCAACAGATTGGTTCAGTTTAGTTACGCATAAGTTAAAAAAATGCCATGTGTATAAACTACTGTTGCTAAAGGGCAGGATATGTCATCTCATCAGTAAAAGTAAATAAACCACAACATTTAAGAATTACTTAGGAAGTTAATTACAAGTAGGAGTGCCAGCAGACTAATCAGATTGTAAGATGTGTGCATTGGCCTGACTAGAAAAACAGATAAGAAAGTCTGGAATATTAATAAGTGTTTCATTTGTCTGGTTGAAGAACCCATCTGGAATATAACCAAAAAACAATTTCTTTGAATTTTATTTTCCTAACTGGATTCAAGCCCAGAGGGTATTCTGTCTTTCAGGAATACTTCAGCTGAATTCGTTAGAGGTGGCAGAACTGGAGAAAGGCTAACCCTGGAAAAAAACACTTTTAATTCCATTTAGTAGAAACAGTGGGTGAACACAATCAAACAAAAAATGCACCTTCAAATATTCTAAAATAGAGCTTCCTGCCAAGGATATGCTCAGCCACTACAGCTTTGTATGGACATTAAATTTTCAATGCAAAATTTGGATTACTCCCGATAGGAACTCAGTTCTCAAGAAATAGATGGATTATGTGTCCTGACTACCTGATAAATTGTTGTAGTGCAAATATTAGAATTTCCATCTTAAATAGTTCTAGCTTTTATTGAAGTTTGTGGTCTAAACTCTGGACTACATGAATCTACAATCAGAGCTGGAGGTGCAGTAATAGCATATTGAGATAGCAAGGATAAATGATGTTCACCAGTGACACACAAGATGTGAGGTAGCTCCTAGCTCGAGCTGACTCGGCAGCTCAAACAAGCAGGTGTTCAGAAATGGTTGGTCTGGTTTTGAATGGCCCTTGGCATGGATCCAGAGCAAGGCTTGGCTTTCCTCTCCGAGTGCAGCATAGAACTTTGTCACTGTTCTGCCATTGCAGCCACTGAGTCCCTTGAATAGTCACTGAGTAGTAGGAGCATTTATTATTACCTTCTAAGTTGACTTAGTTGGAAAATTCATATATAGAAAAAAAGTCTGGAACTGAAGACTTAGATTTTGAGAGCTACCAAGACATGATGCATCTACAGTGGCTAAACCATTTTCCAGTGACCAGGACCAGATTTCCAAGGACTAAATCATCCTATTAAAACCAAAAATTATAAGCTGCTGAGATTGAATCTGGACTCCACCCTGCAAGGCATGGAGCTGATTACAGATCCAGTCCTCACGGTTGCCATGAGCTTTCCAAAGTCCCTTCTGACTTTTTGTTGATTGGAGAAAGCTCAGCACCTCTATCAGTCTCTGCTTTCCCAGAGTGTGTGCTGCTTCGGGCAGGCAGGTCATTCAGTCTTAAATATTTAGTGGGGAAAGGAGCAGCTTGGCACTTCATTCATTTTATTTATCCAGTTTATAGCCAGATTAAAAAAATCACCACTCAGTCCTTCCTACAGAAAATCCCTGCTTTCCTACCAATTCAAGTTGCCCAGACTCAGTAAATACTTTGCACAAGAGGCAGCTGCAGAATTGGAGCCCCAGAAAATATCTTCAGTTTCCAAGGAGAAAAAAGAAAAGAGAAGAAAGATGTGTCTGTCTTCAAAGAAAAGCATAGATTGGCATGTCTGAAAAATCTAAAAACCAGTCTAATCACAGGGTCGTTCAGGAACAGGCTAGTTCAGCACAGGTCCACTGCAGGGTTATGAGTCCTGCCAGCAAACCTGCTCCAGCGTGGGCTGCTCTCTCCATGGGGCCACAGGTCCAGCACAGGCTTCCTACAGGGTCACATGCTCCTTTGGGAATCCACCTGCTCTGGCATGGGTTCCTCCACAGGTAGCAGGAGGATCTCTGCTCCACTGTAGCCCTCCCTGGGCTGCAGGGGCACAGCTGCCTCACCATGGTCCTCATCGTGGGCTACAGGGGAGTCTCAGCTCTGGCACCTGGAGCACCTCCTCCCCCTCCTTCACTGACCTTGGTGTCCGCATAGTTCTTACTCTCCCATAATCTCAGTCCTCTCCTCTCTAACTGCAATTTGCTTCTTTACAGTAACTTTTCCTCCCTTGTATCTGTTATCCCAGAGATGCTAATACCACCACTGGTGGGCTTGGCCTTTTCCAGTGTCAGGTCCATCTTGGAGCCAGCTGGCATTGGCTCTGTTGAACATGGGGGAAACTTCTGGCAGCTCCTCACAGAAGCCATCCATGTAGGTGTCCATCCCTCCCCCACAAAGCCAAACCATGCCACACAAGCTCGACACAATATCCCACCAAGACCAAATGGAATTTAGCTTGGCTGTGGACTCCTGGATTAAAATCAAGATCACATTATCCCCATCACTCCAAATTATTTCCACGTGTTGATATTTTCCCCCAGTAGATTAGCAGATAATTGGCTCCTGCAAGGCAATTTCAGCATGATTTCTGCATACTTTATTGCCCTCTGTAGTTTGAAAAAGCCATCAGCTCAGCTTTCTTGAACTGAGCTTTTCTCCAAATCTTCCAGTCCTCTGCTATCTAAAATAGAAAACATTGAGTCATCTGTGGGAGAAAATGTTCCAGTGTGTCAGCAGGTTCAAGAAGCTTTGAAACCAGGCTTCCTTTCACCATTCTTGGGCCAGATCCCTCCGGCCTAGTCAATCTAAGTAGCAGCTGGGAAGACAGGAAGCCCTTGGGAGTGTAGGAACCATTGATGGGAAGGTACTAAGCTAAAAATGCAGAGAAATAGATACAGCAAGCAATATACCTTTAATACAAACACCATCTTAGCAGAGGTAAGGTACAGTCCTTCTGTTTTGTTACTGGTCTCATTGTATTTTATCCTTACACAAGGAAGGGAAACACATGCCTGAGGGTTTTTAGAGGGATTCGTGCCGTTTCATATTTGATTATTTCTCTCCTTAGGATGGAGAGTCTTCACGAGTTGCTTATGCTAGAATGGTGAGGACAGATTAATCATTGGTGTCAGTTGTTTTTCTTGCACCTGCCAGCTCGATATCTTCCAGATCAAAGTACTATCTGGATAGTTCTGTTTATTGCATTTCTTCTTCCTTTTATATACAGGAAGAATTAAAAATTAAACACTCTGCAAAACTTTACAAACACATGGGAAGGTTTGTTTCTTTGAGCCTTTTTTCATGACATCTTTTATAAAAAAAAACACAGAAGCATATTTAGTTAGAATATTTAATATTATTTTTTTTATTACCCACATGAACATAACATTTTCAGTAAACTCCATTTTAAGTATATTCTGTAGATTAGAGTCACATACAAATACAACCCCCAGCACAGAAAATAAAATCTGTCACTGAGTAACAATGTAGATAGGTAAGAGCAGACAATTTTTTTAAGGTGCTCAACATTGTGGTCCTATTGACCTGTGAATATTCAAAATCAAAAACTTACAGACTAAAGAACATGTCTTCCTTAAGTTATGAAGCCAAAAAATTGTTGCTTTTGTCAGCTATTTGAAGAACAAGTTTTGCTCTATCATTGTGATTTCTAGTATCGCTATAGTTTAATAGAAATGCAACCTGCTGTTGGTGGTGAACTATTCTGTACTCAGTAAACCAGCAAAAGCTCACTTGATCATCAAAAGTATAATTTTCATATGAAACTGAAAAGTATTTGGGGGTTTAAACAGTTTCTAAAAATATTTTAGAAAATCTGGAGTAGTCAAGGATATCCAAGACATCTGCAGAGGCCTGTTAAACAGCATGCAGGATCTCTAGGAGACCCAGGGGCAGGATAAGATCCCCTTCTGGGGCAGCAGCTGGAAAGCAGGTGAGTCTTTGTAGGGCACCAGATTCCAGTTTAGGTACTTTAATAGCTCTGAGGGGTTTTTCCCAGAGGAACTGTCTCACAGTGGAAGAGGTGGTGATGCTTACCCTGATCTGACAGTGCCTTTTATCAGTCATAAGGCCCTTTTTTCAACAGCTGAAGAGCACACTCCTCTCCTCCTGACTCCTGCCTCTCCCTATGCCAACAGCATGGTGTCATTTTCCACCCAGGATGTGGCCCTGTGTGTCCCCACTGGTGCTGTCATTGGCACCTGCACAGTGAAGGCTGGCAGCAGAACTTTGCAGGGAAGCAGGGACCATTTCAGATGATTTTAAACCCACTGTTCCCGAGGGCAGTTTATACTGTAGAATGCTTAAAGTGTAACCACAGCTGGCTGGTGGCCAGGTAACTGTGCCAGGAGGATTTCAGGGTGGGACACATTCCCTGCTCCATGATTTCAGTAACTGTGGGCTTAAGTCTCACCTAACACCTTAGTCTGTCATGGAACTGACAATGGTCTTGACATAGAGTATCAGCTCTTAACTTACTGGAGTAACAACTGGAATTCAGGCTTTTTGCACTGGAACAATGGCAAAGTGGTGGGAATTGGGAATCACTGGAAGTAACTGAACCTGGCAGATATGCTTCCTTGGGAGAGTGGCACTAAGTGTCCATGCAGTTGTTTCTTTTTGCTTGCAAGCGCAGTGTCTGTGTAGCTCTCAAAAGTGACTGTGAGCTGTCTCAAAAGTGACTTAAGATGACCATACCTGCTGTAAAAGTGATCCAGTCTCAAGAACCAAAACGCTTCATATCTAAGCTGATACTTAGATGATATTGGTTATGTTTATTAGGTCATATATTTCCATTTCAAAAGGAAATAGTTCTATAGATTCTAAAACCAAACAAAACAAACAAAAATGTCTACTGGAACTGGCTTTTATAGTTAACAGTGCTTATAAGAGGAAGCTTTGGTCCAGTGAGTAAGAGTGTAGCTTCACCCAATACAACTTTATATCTGAAGCACAAATCCAGTGACTATAAGGCAACAGCAGCCTCCCAGATGGACTTGGGCAGGACTTTAGTACAGTCAATGGAAAACATTTTGCTTTCTTCAGTAGATGAAAACTAGAAGGTGCTTTTGCTAGAACAGTTAACACATGCTTTTTTGAAGTGATGACTTCTGAGCGCATACTACTCCTGTAAATACAGGTACAGTTCTTTTGGAGACAAATGCACAGCAGACTTTAATGGAAAGGAATGGCAAACAATGTGGAGAATCAGGGACAGAAAACTGCAAATTTTCTCCTTTTCAGACTCTGCAAAGTCTCACATTCTTTGCTTTGGAGAGACTTTCTTCCCTGCCCTATAAGTCTTTTATGGAAGACACAGAATGATTTGTCTGTGATAGCAGGGGATCAGACTCAGTGAACTAGCAAACACCATTGGAGCAGCAGTAATTGAGACTGGTTTAATCAAGACTGGTTTATACCCAGCATTTATATATGCAAAAAAATAAACATATGAAGATAAAAAGTGAGCAATCAAGTTCTCAAATAGCCTTCCAAGTCTTTTAGGACCAAAAAAACCTAACTGCTTTTTACATGTTGCTTGCAAACAAATGGAAAGGGAAGTGCATTGTGTGCAACATCAAGATGCTGGATTCAGTGACTGACACAGGATGTCTAATTATCTGTTTTATGAAATCATTCATTTTTCTGCTTTATGCAAAAAAACCCAAAGCTATGCAAAGTCAGTGCAGCCTTGTTATTACTTGAACATTTCTTGAGTCTGAAAATAGGAGCCAGACCAAGTTAAAAACAAGATTATGGGAGCTAAGAGAGTAATACAGAGGCTTGCAATTTAGTTACTGATGGTGCATTTATGGCAATTATGTAAATCACTGCACTCTGGAGGGTTGATACTCATTATAAACCAGAATACCTAGAATTTTTTTTAATTGCATATTTGAGTGATAGTAACAGTAGCATTTATGCAAATTATATCGCAAAACAAATTAAGTGGAAAAAAGCTCAATAAGCATATGTTGACAATAGTGTTCCACCACTAGCATTCTGTTTGAGGAAAAACGAAGTTTCAAACTGCCTTTTGTTTTCACAAAAACTGTTAAATATGCTGCCACCCATTTTTGCATGTGATTAGAATTTATTAACATTTTTTCACAGAATCTAGTCTTGTTCTCTTTGAAATTGCATATATTACACAAAATGAATGTAAAGAAATTGCTGCATAAGGATAACATAAGGCAGGTATTGCTCAGTTTATCCTGATTATTAATTTTTTTATGCATTTGTTCCTTTGGGTTTATGATTAACGTTTTTTTCAGGTCAATGTCAATCTAAACTCATAGAATCATAATGCTTTAGAATCATTAAGGTTGGAAAAGATCCTTAAATTCATCAAGTCCAACTGTTAACGAGACACTGACAGATCCACTACTAAACCATGTCCCTAAGTGTCACATCTGTATGTCTTTTAAATACCCCCAGGGATGGTGACTCAACCACCTCCCTGGGAAGACTTGAGTGTCTCTCAGCTGAAGAGAGGAATGCTGGTGATAGACCTGAATATGTTACTAGTCGCACCCTTTTACAAGGCAGAGAGGACCCTAGGAATAAACAGCTTTTTTTGTCTAGGGAAATTATTAAATTAAGTTTTGGAATTTTGTTTCATAGGATTTTCTATCTGAAAAAAAAATAGTTTTAAGATTGAATAGCAAGTAAAGTCAAACTAAGATAATTCAAAAAGCTGCAAACAATTAATTCTGAGCAGGCATGCAAGGACATTCCAGAGATTTATGTCTTTCTTCTTCTCCTAGCTCCTTATGAGAGTAATGAAAACTCTTGGGAACTTCTTTGATCTTTTTTTGTGAAAGTCTTATACCTACTGGGTCAGAAAGAAATAACACTCACATTTTTGCTTGTAGCAGAGATGTGTTAAATAGTCAGAGCTTAAAGATAAAACAAAAAACCTCCTTAGTTAATTTAATATTCATAGCTCTAAACATAAAAGTGTATAGAAATTACTTCACAGCAGAAAAATAATCATTTAACCTAGCCATTCTCCCGTTGATACCTATCAAAACCACCAACAGCTTTGATGTTTTCTATGTATCCATACAACCTTCTCCCTGGAGCAAAGGTGCTACACATATCCCTGCTACCTGCTAATATCAAACACAACCAAAATAGCATCTTGTCTCTAAGCCATCTGATGCACCTAATAGCAATTAAATAGGAGTTACTTTTTATCTATGCATGAACTTTGTATTATTGCAATAATAGTATATTACTCCTTCAATAATCCCAGTGAAGGAGAATGATAGACAGCCCTGATGTACATTATTACAAATGTGTGTCAGTATTGTCTCTAGTCAGCCATGGCTGCCTATTTTATTCATTGCTATTATGTCACTACTACAAGTGGTTAGTAGAGATTGTCACTGTTTCAATTCTCTAGGTAGACTTTAAACACATAGTTCATGCCAAATAAAATACTTGGATAAACTTGAAAATCCTGAGCCACACTCAAAGTTGAATCCAATAATATGGCATGTTATGCCTTTGATCACTTTTACAGTGAGGATGCTGTAAAGGTTGCATTTGTGTGAAGTCAACATACTAAGCATCTCTGGATATGGCTTCTGGTGAAATTCGGATTTGATTCTGACTGTTCTGATTTCTTCCTACAGTCTGAAGAATTAGATCTTAGGGAGTGAAATGGTTTGAATTCTTTTTCGTCTTAGTATGGTTATTCTGACTAATTTTGAATCAATTTAAGCTGTAACCCAAGGCATTGTCCCACTAATTCAGGATCTAAGCACACAGGGCAGGAGAAATTCCATGATAAAGGGAAATTCAAATACATTATTGCCTACTGAGTTTTACTCAGTGATAACTATTTTTCAGTAAGGATAAGCATAAATATTTTTATGAAATTATTTTAATATGACATTTAAAATAGGAAACAGAAAATTGCTAAGTAATGCAACAGTAAGAAATTACTATTAGAAGTAATGTTAAAATGAAGTACAATAGATAAGTTATACAAGTGCTACATAGCATAAACTACTATATAGCAAAATAGGAACATAAGAAGCAGCAAAGGGTATGTTCAGCCTGGAAAAGAGATGAAGGGAAGATCTAAAGAGTTAAATCTAATCTAAAGAGTTACAGAGAAGACGACACTGTCTTTTTCAGGAGTACATAGCAAAAGCACAAGAGTCAATGGCTACAGCTTGCAGAAGGAAAAGTGCTGACTGGACATACAGAAAACATTGAGAGTGCAACAGTGGACCAGAGAGATGGGGTCATCTCCATTGTTGGCAGTGTTAGAAACTCAGCTAGACACATCTCCAAGCTGCTTGAATTAGCTTTGAAGTTGACACTGCCCTGAACAGGGCGTTGGACAAAGTCACAGCCAGACATCCTTTCACACTAAGTTTGTAGAATCATAAAATCATAAAATATTCTGAGTTGGAAGGGACCCACAAGGATCATGAACATCCAACTCCTGGCCCTGCACAGAACCAGCCCAAGAGTTACACCACGTGCCTGAGAATATTGTTCAAACACTTCTTGAACTCTGTCAGGCTTGGTCCTATGACCACTTCTCTAGAGAGCCAGTTCCAGTGCCTAGCCACCCTCTGGGTGAGGAACTTTTTCCTGATATCCAACCTAAACCTCCCTTGACACAGCTTGATACCATTCCCTCAGGTCCTCCTCTTCCCTTCACAATGAAGTTGTAACTGCAATGGGTCTCCCCTCAGCCTCCTTCAGGCTGAACAGACCAAGTGCCCTCAGCCACTCCTCATATGGCTTGCACTCAAGGCCCTTCACCATCTTCATTGCCCTCCTTTGAACACTCTCCAGTAGATTAATATCTTTCTTATATTGTGGTTCCCAAAACTGCACACAATATCCAAGGTGAGGTCACCCCAGTGCAGAGCAGAGAGGGACAATCCCCTCCATTGACCAGCTGGTGATGCTTTGCCTGATGCCCCCCAGGACAGGGTTGGCCCTCCTGGCTGCCAGGGCACTGCTAACTCATATTCAACATGCCAGGTCTCTTTCCAAAGTGCTGCTTTTCAGCCTCTTTCCCCAGTCACACAACCAGGGTTGCCCTGTCCCAGGTGCAGAATCTGACACTTGCCCTTGAACTCCATATGGCTGGCAATTGTCCAGCCCTCTCAGTCTCTCTGAAGGGCCTCTCTGCTTTCAAGAGAGTCAACAGCTCCTCCCAATTTAGTATCATCAACTTAGTATACCTTGAAGCCTTATGTTCAAGTAATCTATGAAGATGTTGAAAAGAACTGGCCCTAAGATAGAGATCTGTGGAAGCTGTTGCCTCAGTTGCCACCCCTTCTGAGAGATCCCAAAGTTATTTTTTGCCCCAACCAAGTTTATTTTGCTTGTCCCAAGTAAGCAAACAGCGGTGTTTCCCTTCTTCTCCATTTCAAGTAGCTTCGTTTCTGATAAGTGGATCCATGTGTTGGGTCACCCCAGGGATAAGGACTGGGGCTGGCACCAGAGATCCAAAGGATCAAGAATGTTGCTGAGCCTCTTGATGTAACCCTGACATGTGGAGTGCTCTAGGAGATACCCACACCCAGCCTCCTCTATGGTTGCAAAAGGACAACCTCTCGTGTACTTTTTAAGATAGCTATAAACCACTTTGAAAGACTACTGTGACCTTTTCCACAGGGAAATCGCTAATTACAAGTATTTTCAGTTGCATTAATGGAAAACCAAATCTTTGCTCCTCACAAAGGTCACAGTTGCCTCTTGATCAGAAAGATGTGGAAAATTATCCTCATTCATTCACAGTCAGTAAAACTAACAACCAGAAAAATATGTTAACACAGACTTATTTCATCTGGACTGCCTAAACTGCAGTGCAGTATAATGTGTATGGTAATGAACAGTAATTTACAGATACTAAAATGCCAGAAACAGGACATTTTTCCAGTTTATGTACAGACACCATCTGTGGGTCTCATTATTATTGGTGACATGATACAGTGACAAATGCTGGGCATGCCAGTTAAGCTGATTCTACCATAATAAACATGTAATAAATTAATACACATTTTTTAAAATTCAGAATTAACATTTTCTTTCTTATACAGAAATGTACCAGTGTGCCCATAGTAAAATACAAAATAAGGTACTTTTCTATAGGAAGTAGAGTGGTGAAACAGTATGAAAGTATGGCTGGTAATTCCTCATTGTTCAGAGCAGGGGTTGAGGTTTAAGTTGAACTGTAATGGACAATATTTTCCCTTTCATGACTTCCATTATAGCAATTCTGACCATTTACATATGCTGAGTGCCTTCTTCCATGATCTTTGAAGAACTTTCAAAGGACAGGTAGGAGTAGTTACCGTTTAGTGGGCAAGAATTGAAGTTGCCCAACATTGCTGTGAGCTCAGAATTGCTGGACTCAGACATTATTTAAAGAAAAAAGTAATTAATTTGTAATAATTTGCTCAACTAGGTGCATTAAGAGAGTTAACTCCACACAGAAGCATTGTAAACACTAATATTTCAGTAAAATATACATAAGACTCTGATAATTCTAGACTTCCACAGATGATGTTAGCATCCTGCCTTTCCCATCTTTAAAAACTAAGTCTGTGTACCTGAGAAAGTAACTCTAAGACAACACAAGGACATAACAAGAGATCACAAGGACCTTTTCCATAAGGAAGCCTTTAGATATAGAAATTATGGGACAGGAACATGAAGAAAAAAAGACTAAATCCTGGTGCAATGCAGAAACCTGGAGTTGTTCTGATGAAAAACATCTTACTAACTTTCAGATGCAAGAAATAATTTCTAAATTAGGAGTCTAAAAGCAGCCAGCCTCAGACAACAACAAGTATTTCTAACCTAGTAGGCAAAGCCTTACCTTCCATATTTTTTTTCCTGTGTAATTTTTAGGACTATCAGGAGGCTTCTAATTTGGAGCAGTTTGTGACTCGCTTTCTCTTGAAGGAGACACTGAACCAGCTTCAGTCTCTCCAGAGTTCCCTGGAGTGTGCCATGGAAACCACAGAGGAGCAGATGCGGCAGGAGAGGTGAGCAAACCCCCTCTTCAGCTGTAGTGAAGGGGGTGAGGAGTGAGGACATAATGAACTTTCTGTTTTACATTTCACCCAGCAACCTGATGTAGGGAATAATGGAATAAGTAAGGTTACCCTTTTTATTCCATGTAGAAACCAACTAAGAGTACTTTTCCTGAAATGTAATACATCTGATCCTGTGGTGGGCTGCACGTAGGAGGACCACTGGGGAGGACCATTTTGGTACATCCTAGGCTCCACTCTCTTCTTTTTAAATCCACTGTTGATTTAATATCAAATGCAGAAACAAGACCACTGCAATGTGAAGAGCTTTGGAATTACTAACACAACTGATTGTCTTGTTTGTTTTTTCAAGTTTTATGATTTTTTTTTCATTCCTGGTTGCAAAGTGATCTCAGTGTTAAGACAAGATATAGAAAGGCTTTTGCTTGTCACAGCATCTTCCAAGAATATAGGGCCATAGTTTTGGTTAACATCTAACTCTATAAACTCTCAGAGTCTTTATCCATCCAAGGGGTTTAGCTGAATTTAATGCAATGACCTTACAGGTGAGAGTTGGTAGCATTAAAGATCAAAACAATTTTGAAAAGTTACTTCGCTCTATGGATTTCTTTTTCCTCAGTATGCTACTATTAAAGATGATAGGGAAAGCAAAATATGAACTGTTTTGTTTCATGGACAAACAAGATCCTAAAACCTTTCTTTTGGAAATGTCATTTGCTTCTTTTGCTGCTGGGTTTGAGATCACTGAAGTACATGAATAGGACCCTGAGGTTTTGTGCCAGCAGCTTGACCATAGGAATCAAGCAGGTTTTGAAAGTCTGAGGTTGTACCAAGCATGCACAGTATTTCTATATCCCTCTATTTATGCATACATCTTCCTAGGTTTCCCACACAACTGATGGGAAAGAGTCTTGAATGGCAAGTTTAGAGCTAGAGTCTAACTTAGGTGCTCTTGCATCCTCTGAAGTAATCACTGACTTCTCTGACTTGCCTTTTAGGACAGCTTCTGTGGAAATACAGTCTAGAAAGACCATCTGAGTAACTCAAACTACCCAGTTGGGTGCTTGGAATTGCGTGATATGAAATCTCTTTTGCATTGAGTTTTCTTGACTAAATTGACTGTCTGGTAGGGCATTGTGGAGACTTTTTTTCCCCAGTTTTATCAGTATAGTTGTACAGAAATATCCTCTTGAATGCTGAATTTCATTTGTGGTAAGGAAAATGAGAAAGGTGTGACATGCTTAAGCCAAATACCATCTTCCCCTTTTTCCAAGGTAGCAGTGAAAAAGCCAGGCAAACTAGTACTTTAACTACAACTATTTTGGAGAAAATTAGTTAGTTCCTAATACTGATGCCCCAGTCCCTATGTAAAATCATCTTCAGTTATGTTTAACTTAACTCAGGGACAAACTGTGTGAATCAGAATCCCATTAATATACTCCTAAACTAATTTACGAGTGTTTACATTAGGGAACTGCCATAATGTGACTTACCGTGAAGGGCTTTGATGCTGCAGAAAACACCATCCTAAAACATCTCCTTACTACCATGTGTGAACTTTTAGTGAGCCTTCATTCTGTGCTTTAGGAGACCAGAAAGCTTTCCAAAACAGTGATATGAGAACTGAACTATTTAGGCTGCTATCTAATACTCTTTGCAACCACTCATCCAAGTAACTGTTCGAAAGTAACCATAGTCCTGGTCCTTCCTTGCATTCCAGCTGGAGGATGAAGAAGAACCATGTAGAGAGAACCTTCAGTCCTCACACAAAACCTCAAGCTTCAATGACTCTGACATCGCAGTACAAACATAAGTAATTTCTGTATCTGCTTATGTTTCACTACTGAGCAGTGTATCAGTCCTCCATTTAATTCTCATCTCCAGCTAATCCTTATCAGTTTCCCTTCCTTATAAACAGATACAGGTTGCTGTTTATCTTTTCAATCTTTAAGCTGAAGAGGTCAATTTTTAAAGTTCATATCTCACTTTTAGCTAGTCTTGTGAAGCCTCTATAGTGATGCTACAAAACTCCCGAGAATGAAGAAACTGTGAATGATTCCTTAGGTCAGGTCAGAACCATATCATAGACAGACACTGACCTTGAGATTTCTCTCCCTAAAAGATCTAGGGTTTATGCCAGCTTTTTTTTTTTAATTTTTTTTTTTAACTCTCCTTTTCTTTTTTTTTTTCACAAACTTCTCTAATGACCTAACCTAAAAATAATAATAGCGAAAATCTGGAAAATAATCCAGTGGTCTCAATAGGTATTTATTTTTTCTTTTTTTTTTGTTTTTTAATTCAAAAGGGAACATAGAAGCACATTTTTTAAAAACAGAGAGGGGAGCTCTTGCATATATTTTACCCTAAGAAGTCTCCTGTGTTTCTGTGTAGGAACGATCCAACAAAACCAGAAGTGCTCTCAATTCAATGGCCAGGAAAACGCTCAGGTCGAAGGCTTCAGAAGAACAACAGCCTGTCATCGAACAACCCTCATTCTAGCACAGGTACGGTATCTCACATTTTTAATGAAGCTGTTCTGTCAGCTCAATGATGCAGGATGATGTTTGGTCTCTGGCTGTGAATTGCTGTTGTTCATTACAAGGTAGGTCACATAGCCTTGTTGCTGTACTCCTTATTCACAGAATTCAGAAGGGACACAAACATATGCAAGCTCTACCAAATCCACTTCCTGTACTGATGTAATTTTAAAGAACTAACATATTTCTCCACAGCTTTGCTAACAGCTAACAGCTGTCTACTTTCCTACACAAGATCAGTGTTTGTCTTGGCACTTGGTCTTCCTCTTTACTGCCTGCTGCCCACATGCACAGTAACACTGGGGGTGTGTATATGCACTCAGTGCTCCAGACAGCATTTCTTGTTCAGGTAAAGCTGCCCTCTGCCTCCTCTACAGACCACAGTTGGGGTGTGTTCTCAGCATTAGGATTTCTTTCTTTGGTCAAAACGTGTAAGAGCCACAAGAACTCTCAGCTGGGAAATGAGCAGGTGAATGAATGTGTGTTAACAGGAGCAGGTATTGAAAATTCTTCAGTTTCTGATAAATGACCTTCCTCTCTCCTTAGAGCAATCACTTATGTACACATTTACACTGGGGGTGATGTCAGGGGCTGCTTTAATAATGCACATTATTTGTTTCCTTGAGTCTTGTCCTTTCCATCTGGTAGACAATTTTTATGAGAATTTAGCAAAGCAAAATTTTCCAGAGACTTCAATGCAATGAGGTCTCCCCTCAGTCTCCTCTTCTGTGGTCTGTATGAGCCAAGTGACCTCAGCTGCTCCTTGTATGGTTACCCCTTGCATGGCTACCCCTTCACCATCTTGGTAACCCAGATGCTTGTGCCTCTGCAGATCATCTTCTAGTTTCACCCCAATATATGACATCAAATCAAGTTGGATGTGGTGCTGAGCAACCTGATCTAGTGGAAGTTGTCCCTGCCCATGGCAGGGGGTTGGAACTAGATGATCTTTAAGGTCCTCTCCAACCTAAACTATTCTGTGATTCTACAATCAGGTCATTATACAGGTAGGAATAGAACTGCAGTAGAGATAGAGAGCTTTCTTCAGGTATCAGCATGATTTCCAAAGCACTGGCATTAATCTGGGATGTAGCTTTAATTTCATGGTGGATTTCTACTGTGTCTTAAAATTTATCATCATCAGTTAAAATCCATCCATTTATAAATGTTCAATATTTATCTCTTCCAAAGGTTGGATTGAGGAAGATGGCCAGTGGATGACCCAGATAAACAGACTCCAGAAGCTAATTGATAGACTGGAAAAGAAGGTGTGTGTGTTTTTTCACCTGTTTGCTCTCTCACTTTCAGTGAAGTAGTTTTTAAAACACAAATGTTTTCAGTGCCCCAGCTCCAGTCTTTCCAATCAACAATGAATGAAACTTCAACATCACCTAAGACAGCTTAACACTCATTAAATGCCTACATTTTTCTTCCGCCTTCTTCTTTCCTATTTCATGAGAGCATGACATGGTTTTTCCATGCTGCCTTTTTCCCTTCCCATCACCACAGATTCAATTTTTCATAAAGATATGAAAAGTTGCATTACTCTGTGACTAGGGGATGCCACTGTATTTAGTTATGCTTGTTTTGTGGAACAGGGTACAAGCCTCTGATTTTAGGGTATGGTATTTTTCTCATCCTCTCCAAACTTTCCCATGAAAACTTAACAGAAAGTTTTGTTTCCTCCTTTTCCATCAGGGAATACTCATCTATAAAGATTAAAATACTTTCCTAATAAGTACAGTTCAATCCAAAGCTGATGCAAATCCCACCTGGGAGCTGGCTGCACCAGCCCCCAGAGCTCGGAAACTACCTGTGGTTCCCACACCAAAGAAGAGCCCTCCATAAGTCTGAAAATGACCCTTCTGATCCAACAATGCCTTCCTAGTGCTTGTAAAATCATATGCCACATCTATCTGTAAATAAAATATCTATTCTTTTTACTTATTATTCAGATTTGATTGCTACCCAGGTGTATAAAAGTTGGTTTGTATCTGCCTATGATGACTTCTTTATTTTGGGAAAAGAAAGAAGAGCAGAGGAATAAGTAAGGTTACAAATTCCTGAGTTGTTCTCTACATAAAGTCTCCCTATTGAAGGACAGACAAACCATTTCAGATAGGCAGTAGGGAAGTGGCTGAATTCAGTGGATTTTGGGACCCAGGGGGTTTCTTCCTCCTGGTCCACTGGAAGCAAGGTTTTAGGCTGAGTGCTCTCAGACCCAGGAGTAGCTCCAGTCCTGATGCTGCTTCTCCCCACAGGTCAGTGCTCACCAGCAGTGACATTGTGCATGTACACCAAAGACACTGGCACAGGTATCTTCAGGCAGCACTTGCAGGAACATCAACAGCAGCACTTGCAGGAATATGAAACATCCTGATCCTGTCCTTTCTTTCCAGCTGATTGAGATGATCATGGGGATGATGCCCCATGAACATTATCATGGGTTTTTAGTATTTGTCTGGATCCATACCCCTTACCCAGGCATTCACTCAGACCTTGGGTCTTGGCAGACAAGTGTCTCCTCTCTTTCCACCTGTAGTCCTACTTGAGTTCAGTAGCAAATTGCACATACAGAAAATAGTTAAGGGATATGACAAAAAAATCCCAATAAATGGTGGTGACTTGACACAGGTCTCAGCAAGAGAAGCATACTGACCTTTATCTGCCATTCCTCCCTCCAAAATGAAAAAACTGCCTCTAATTACTTTTGCCCTTTGGTCCCAGTCTGGGAGCAGAGTTTAGTATTTCAGTTATCTGAGCCTTATTACTGATTAGCTGCATATGGTCACCCCCAGCACTGCTGGCCTTGCAAGACTTTGTGCTCCAAAAGGACACCCATATTCCCTTTGGTTATCCCTGTGGTCTGACAGGCTCTCACATCACTTCTCCTTAACCAGCTGTGAAATTCAGCCATTCCTTGTGGCACTGTTGTTTCTCACTGCTCCTTGCCATGCTCAGCTGCACAGCCCATTAAGCCTCTGGCCAGGGTATACCCATGAGCCTCTATACAACTGCTGCCTCCCCCAGGTCATTTCTGCAAGAGAAAGGCAATTAAACAGCAGTTGCCACATTAATGATGTTTTAGTAGCAACTTTATTTTTCCTGAATAGATATAAATTGGAGTTTGAAATGTCAAAGTCCATCATGCAAGGTAAATCTCACTTTTGGTCTGGCTTTACTCCCATCTTTGTTTTGGAAACAGCCGCTCACTGCCCTGCCACAGCTGCCACCCAACATGGACCGATGCCAAAAGAAAACTTAACATTTAAAAGAATGTTACTGAAAAAAAGAAAGAAACCTGGCATACAGCAACAATGCAACACAAACATTTCAGAAAGCAGACAACCATTTTGTGGTAAATAAACATACAACAAGGATGTTATAAAATGTTCAAATCTGCTACAGATAAATGACAGGGAACCTCAGTCAGAAACAGAGCTTAGTGCCAAAGGGGAGCAATGACAGGGCACAGACTTCCCTTAAGTAACTCCTTATCAATATAAAGCTTGATTACTAAAACATAGCAATTAGATTAGCCTATTTTTTCTCAGCAGTCAGTCTACATCCACCTTTGCCTAACCTGATATGTGCTTGACCTTGTATCTCTCAGTCTGACTGTTAAAGAAGTGTTGAATAGCAGCTATCTTTCAGCAACTATTAAAAGTCGCTCTTTTTGACTTTGCCCTGAAACAGATTGGAAAGGATTTCACAATCATTCCAAAAGGCAGTATAAAGCCACAACTTCTCAGTTGAGTTAGACAGCACTGCAGAGTCATTTTAAAGCCCCAGCTCTGAACGGTACAAGTTTTTATGTCCAGGCTGTGTGGTAATGGGCTGGCAGGACCTCTGTTCTGCTCATTGGGCTACTTCACTTTTGCTCAAAGTCAAGCCACCTGATGCACAAGCACTCTCTCCATGCAAATGAGGACTATGTGCCAGTGCTCACATGGTTCAAGGTCACACAGGCTGGCTGTGCAGACTTACCCCATCTGTGTAGACATGTCCTGTCTAATGAAATAACATTATTTAAGAATGGCTATGGGTTATTTTTAACTTCTTGACAGGGTAGCAAGTTATTAGTGGTTCCTACTGGAAAACTGCTTGGTGAAGGGTTGATTTAGTGTTGTCTAAGTCTTCTGCTGTCTTCTGTCAAAGGTGAATTTGACGATGACCCAGTTTTCTAAGTTGACTGTTTTTACTCAAGTTCTAAATTTACATACACGGAAAAGAAAAATAATTCTTTTCTTGCTACCTTTAGAGAAAGTTTGCAGTTCAACTTTCGTAATTTCTTTCCTCTTTTTTCCCATGTTTCCCTAGAAGAACATGACACTGAAAGTATAGAATTACGGGAATATGCATTTTCCCTCAGATTTGTCATCTGAAGTGTCTGCACTGACAGTAAAGCTGTGTGTTTTCCCCTCCATTTTATGATTTCTATCCACATTCAGCAGGAGAGGTACAACTGCACAGCAGTTTCCGAGTACCTCACTCCTGCCTTGCCCTGCCACCTGCTGGTGGAGGTCCTCTGTTCATTTGAATTCTACCTGCACATCTCTTGTTGATTTTCAGCAAGTACAGCATCTGTGCTGGCAGAACACCTATTTGAGGTTAATCAGTCTTCACCCAGGCTGAGAGCAGAAGAAATTTTTTTCTCTTTGCTACACAAGAACTGTGTGCAGTGAGAAGCAAAGCACCACTAACAAAGAGTGTGTTTTGCTCCAGCTGCCTATTGCAAATCAATCTGCTTTTTTCTTTTTTTCAAAGTATCATCATGGCACTGGGTTAGCAAGTACTGCGTGTGCCTAGCATGTAAAGGATGATTTTGTGTGCACTACTAGTTTCTGTTTATGTCAATCACTGATTCATGAAATGCATACCCAGTGTGCATGCTAAGCATTTGCTGCCTCACAGACACATCTGCTTGCTGCTGCCCAGCCTGTCCTCACAGCAAGTGCAGCAGTTCAGAAACCTGACTTGCACCATCATGCACATCTCGACACTAGAAATCAGCCCCTTGTGACCCCTCATAAACCTCTTGCAGAGAAGTTTCTTCTGTGTGAAGTTTTATGATTGCATAATAGTAGCTGTTAGTTCCTTTCAAATTACCATTCTTCCTCATTGCCACAGTCCACAGGACAATTTAAGCGCATGTCTGTCTTTTCTCAGTGAAGTCCATTGATTTGTGAACAAGTGGCTTTTGTTACTTTGTTAAATGAAAAATCACCTGCTGACCATTATAAATAAAACACTAAAACAGTCCAGCCTGGATTTAATTGCTGAGGCGTACCAGATCAACAGTTGTGTCTGACTTACAGCTAATCAAGAAGGAATTTAGTTATAACTTCTTGAGCTAAAACAAAATTTAGCTATAAGAATAGTCTGTTAAAAAGGTAAGAGCAGAACATGACTGTAGTGTTGACTCTTACATTTTCTACTTTCTTTTCAACTGCCTCAAAGGATCTAAAGCTTGAGCCATTTGAAGAGGAAGTTTTGGAAGAAAATGCAAGATCTGTAAGTACTTTTCATGGTAACAATTTTGACATGGGATTATGTACAGCAGGTATTGAGACAACAATCTCATCTGGTCTTTTTGTTAAAAACTAATTTTAAAAATCATTACCCTCACTTTCTCCAGTGATAAGAATCCATTTTATTTAGGAGAATACACGGTGCAAGAGGCAACAGAACAAAACTTAGAATACATGAGCAAAACTTTTATAATATATAACTTCTATAAAAACTTTTGTATTAATTTTTGCATTGTTTTCAAAGGATACAGGGACCCAAACCTTAACTCGCATAAGGAGGAAGAGGTGTCATTAGTAAGATTTACCAAATTTGGCAGCAGTATATATGGGGTGGGAGCTTTCCTGCTTCAACTCACCTAATGCTGGATGCATGTTTTAAATCAGAGTTGTACAGCCTCCCTCCCTCCCAAAACTGCTATAGGAAACCTTACCAGGAAAGGTGGGAGAATATCTATTGCTAAGCTGTAATCAGTATTACAACCTAGAAAATCAAAATCATAACCAGAAATAAACATACTGTTAAGCAAGTTTATGTCCCAAGACTGATAGACTAGCATTCCTAAATTCAGAGCTTTGAACCTAACACAATGCAAATCAAATATACATGAAAAAAATAACCACAAGAGATGATCCATCAAATTGGATCAATATTTCATCACAGGAGTTGCATTAGATTTTTTTAATATTGCTAGACAGACTGCTTATAATTCATGAGATAGCTGTATTAATATTCAAGGCAGAAATGAGTCAAAAACCTGTACAAGAAATTAAGTTGTATTAAGAAGCATGTAGTTTTAAATGTAGTAAAGCACATTGCTTTAAATATTCCATTAGTAAAGTTGTCAAGCTTCAGTAGATGAAACAATATGTAAGCTATTTAAAAGAGCTTAATGGTAATTATATTAATTCAGGATAAACACATCTTCTGGACTGCTTATAAAGATTGTTTATTTTCAGAAAGCTGTAAGAAAAAACCCCACTCTCTATTCATCACTTACCATGGGCTACCTTAGGCACCTCACGTCAGAGTCAGGGTTCTAAAAGGCAGAAGACTACAAGAGGACCTCAAAGAAGGCAACAATGTATCCAATGCAGATTGTGGGGATTTGCTCTTACCCCAAATCTTACACCTGCTTGCAGACAGATTCATCCAAGGAAACACTGATTTTATTACTGAGCATTTCAAGGATCAACATTTGCTTTGCACTTTTCTGAAAAGACGCTCTCATCCAGGGTTAGGACAGCTCTCTCTGAGGTGGACACTGTTTTTCGGTGTTTCCACTCTGCGCCTCAGCCTGCCTAGACATAAAAGCCACACTTGAGCATTTCTACTTCTCCACTCCAGAACACTAAAACAGGGACTGCAAACTTCAAAGGAGTTTTTGTGGGTTTTCTTTCATGCTTTGTGGTTTTTATTGTTTCATGATAAGACTTTTCTGAGTTTAAAGTACAAGGAATTCAGAGGATGATATGGCAGTAATATTGTAATGTTTTTGTATCAGCACATAATGATCGTTCAAAATCAAATGTGTGTGATGGAAGAAAAAATTGAGGAATTTCGTCTTGCCCTGAAGCAGTACGTGGAATCTGCTTCTACTCTGGGTGGCTGCTTGCAGTAAGTACAATGTTATTGTCTTTGGGCTGAACAAAGGAATGTAGTCTCATTTCTTGCATAACTTGGATTATTTTATAAAGAGAAGACCTGTAATCCCTTTCCTGGCAGCTTATGCATGTGTGTAAGACAGAGCTTTTCAAAGACAACTAGAACTAGAAAGAGATGACAAAATGAGCAGATTTTAAGTTCTATCTCAAAATGACAATACAGGCTATCCCAAAGATGCTAAACAATCTTTTCAGGCTTCTTAGCTCCGCAGGTCCAATTCATGACTTCAGGAATCTTCTAGGCTGAGACTATTGGGAAACTCACTTCCTATCCTTCATTTGTGCTCACTTGGCAAGGGAGCAACTTGTCAACTTGTTCACCAGTTCTCTGCTTAGAAGTTTTCAGAATCTTCCTTTTAGGCTGTCATTTTAAAATTTTAATTCACAATAAAGAATTGGAAAAATTAAGAAGCAAAATTTTCAATGAACCTGTTTCTGCTTTGCTCATTTTAGAATTAAATAAACTATTAAATAAACTACTATGGGCTAAAAATAAATTTTCGTGGCTCAATAATGTACTGAATTTCTGAATTTAACATACTGGAGAAAACTACTACCATACGCATTATAGACCATTATGAAAAAGATTTTTATAGCATGTACACTATACATCTTCCTATACATTCAAAGGCTTCAGAGAGTGCCTATCATATCCCTGATTTATGGGCCTTGTTACTGTGAGATTATCACACTTAGGATTTTACCAGTAGTATTCACAGAGACCGGAAGAAGTTAAGCTGGAAGAGGAGTGACCTTCCTGCAGTGGTTCACTTGTAAAGGCAGACTGATGAGGAAAATAAAATTCTCTTTTTGGCTAAGAGAGGGAAAAAGAAACCAAAGAGAAGCCCTCCCGGCCCCTTTCCAAAAATGAACATCCAGCAAAAAACTGTAGTGACTGCAGACTTGAAAGGGAAAGAGCTTACATGACTTCAGAAGGCAACAAATGATGGCAGGAAGTTCCTTTCTTTCCCAAGCTTACAGGCATTTGGTAAGTCTGTATTGCCACCTACCGGATGGGTTTTGCAGTGGCTGTCAATGACAGTGACTGTTTTTTTCAACCGCTCTTGATATTTTTGCTATTTTACCATATAATTGCATATACGACAGGAAAAAAACAATACATCATAAAACACTGCTTATTACAGTAGGAAATATATTCTGAGACCAGTTTTCAAGCACTTCAGTAGTGAGATCAGCAGTCTCACACTTAGGCACACAGAGAGATATGTATATATACTTTTTGTACTATTTATCTAAATATCAGTTTGAGTACCCAAATGCATTAGTTACCCTACATGCTATAAAGCTTTTATGCTCAGGATAGTAAGTGGGATGATTCTGTGCAGCACATCAATAGATACTCTGTTGATCCATGATAAATTGTTAGCCGAATAGCATAAGGAAAAATAACTAGTATCCAAAATATTATTTTTAAATGTATCTGCAGCAGATATCAGCCAATCTGACTTTATACTGCATTATATACTCCATCTGCTTTCAAAGCACCTAAATTCCATGACATTTTGATGCACCTCACATGCAAAAAATATAACTTCTACAGTGTACTTCTTCAGTGAAACAGCACAAGTTACTCTATAAAAACTTACACAAGCTATTCACTATGAGGAACAGGCTCCCCAGGGCAGTGGTCACAGCACCAAGCCTGACAGAGTTCAAGAAGTCTTTAGACAATATGCTCAGACACATGGTGTGACTCCTGGGAATGGTCCTGTGCAGGGCTGAGTTGGGGTCAGTGGTCCTTTACAACTTGGCATATTCTGCGATTCTGCATTAGCTGATCTTCCTTGAACCATAGTTATTTAATTTTCTGTATTACTGATTAGCATTTCTTTAGATAGATTATACAATTGGAGCAATATGAAAAATTAGTTTCATAAGTAAGAGTCCATCCTCTGTGTAGTAATACAAACTATTAATAAATAAAAATATACAACATAAGTTTTGGGGTTTTTTAAAGCTTGGGCAATTTGCTGGTATATAAGCACTCATTTGTTAAATTTATTTGTGTGGGTTTTTTAGTTTTGCTTTTGTAGTTTAATTTTTTTTTTCAAAAATCACTGTATTTGGTCCTATTCCTAGAAGTTTGCAGTATGATATGTATGTCCAGTAACTTTTTGTGTTTATTAAATGAGCTCTATTGCACAATTCTTAGTATTTCCATACAGAAGCTTCCAAGCAGTTTCCGTTTCATTGTTTATGAGTTCTGGGAGAACAGCAATGCCTGGAATAGGTAAGTTCTGGGTTTTGGGTGGCTTTTTTTTTTTTTTTAATACATAAAGTTTTGAAGGTTAGAAAGCAATTGTGTAGAAAGACTGGATACAAATTACTTAAAATACTGCTAACCAATCTCTTGCTAAATATGTTACAATTAATACTTCAGAATAACAATTCTAAAGACTTAAATGTATTGAAACATGAATAAAAATGTCAGAAAGACAAACCTAATTCAAACCAGAAAGTCTGAAAGTGAATACATAAAGAAATAGCATCAGACAGACGCTAGTTCCTCAGAGACAAAAGAACAAAAGACAGCAATATGTCCAGAATTTAATGGTAAAGAAAGAAACAGAAGGCGCTAATAGACAGAAGGTGTGCCATACCACAACACACTTGAGCATGTACGTAGTCAGGGGGAGCTCTCTCAAAGCTTCCCAATCCACAAAAACCATCACAAAAACCCATCCGACAGACTCCCAGAGTCTCTTGTGGGCCCAAAATAGAAGTTATAGTGATTTGAAAGTCCTATTAGTCAAATTCTAGCCTCTGGCTGGCAGAGAACTAAGAAACTGAGTAGAGACAAAAAGACTGTCCTTAACTACATTTACTGTTAAAAAACCCCAAACCAACCTTATGATCCTAAATCTCCAGACAGAAACTGTTCTGAAGGGAGATGGAGAAGTCTCTTGAAGCTTAGTTGCTTTCCTTTTAAACAAAACCCCAGTTTTACTGGGCTTCCTATCACAAAGACTTGAGAACACTAATAACACACGTCAACACTATACTAGGTCACAACCAAGAGATGAGCATCAGAGTGACAGCTAGCTGCACAGAAGAAAACCTGTGTTTCATATAACATGCCAGCACTTCACAGCATATCTGGACTCCTTTCCCACTATCACCATTGCCTAAGTTTTGAAGCACAAAATCTCTGTTACATTAATTGTAACATTTCTAATACTCATAAAAAGAACTTTTTTATTTTTTATTTTTTTTACAATTATTTAGCCACCTTCAAATGAATTACAGCAAGACATTCCAAAGAAGTAATGTGGATTTCTTGGAAACTCCAGAGCTCATCACAACAATGCTAGTCCCCGGTAAATAGCATTTTTAACATTATTTTGTAAGTTCTATGTAAGAAGTTCTGCTATATTAGTGTGTTCCATACAGAAAACCATTGCATAGTATGACCCTTTTTTGCTAAAGTAAGGACGAGAAAGAGACTCCAAACATTTTTATTTATTTTATATAGTGCAAAGTTACATGAACATACACTATTTAAGAAAATACCTAGAATAAACAATACTGTTTGTGAATGGTAAAAAAGATCCTGTTTAAGATTCTCAAGCCAAAAAATGCTTTTTGATGAAGACTTCAACTGAATCCAACTTACATTGACTGAAGAGAGTCTTAATTACTAATAATTTATATTTATAATTTATTTATTATTAACTTACTGTACATTCTTCCTATGTTAAAAAATATTTTAAAAAGCAACATTTTAAAGATTCCAAATTACTATTCCTAATACAAAACAAAGAAGATGTTTCTTCTTTCTCCTAGAAATTAAAGAGACAGTGCAGGAGGAGGGAAAGCAAGCATCAGTAGAAAAAATACACATAGTAATAAAAATACACCTAGTAGAAAAAATATGCAGTCCTCTACCTGGGGTTTCTCCTTAAAAGAAATTAGCCAAGACATATTCAGACCTCATGAACCTGATCTGGACACAACAATATATGCCAGGGATTCCTTCAGTACCATTAGATTACACTTTATGAACCAAGAATCTCTGTAAATCTTGTATCTTACTGGGAAATTGCTGGATTTAAGGCAAACTTGGCTGTAGGAAACAATGAAGCCTTCTCCCCAAATTCTTTGTGTCTGAGAGTTAGACTGCATATGATACAGGAGTGTTCCAAGGTAGTTTGCTCACATGTGAAGTGCAATTAACATAAAATAAAACGTAAACATAATTTTAAATGCCTAAATATAGACGTGTCTGAAATTGGATTCAAAGTACTCAATAAAGCGTTGAGTCTGCCTGCTTAGAAGGGTTTCAGTCTGCAGCACTTTATCCTGGCAGACCGTTGCCATAGGAACAGCATTTCTCACTGTGCACTCCCTGCTGGGGCAGTGGAGTTAATGCATTCACAGTTATTTGCACAATTTGACAGATTACCTGTAATTTAGAAATCTGTGCAGAGATTTGAACTTTTATTTCATGGAAAGTACTTCATGACTGATCTATACAAATCATATTTGTGTTTGAAAGACAGAAAAAGTTCTTGAAGTAAAAAGTGGCTAAAATGCTACCAGTATACTTCAGGAAAGAATTTTAGACACCACAGTGTGATACCACTGTAAAATCAGGAGAAAAAATCCCAATCCTGTCTGCAATTAGCATACAGGTAGCCTCTATTCTAAAAACAAGTTTACAGTATCTCAGAAGCTTCCAAACTCTCTTTACACATCTGGGTAACTAAGAACTGAAACAATTGCCAATTGTACTCTGAACCTGATTCAATCAAAGTTTACAACCCAAAGTCTTTACCCCACCAATTAATTAAAATTAATACAGATACACTTATGTTGTCGCCAAGAATGATGGGGAAGACAACAGTTTTTAAGACTGTTTGATCCAGTATTATCGTAAAGAAAATTAATTTATCATTGGTTAATAGGAACCACAACCTACTATAATCACTCATACACCTTTTAACTGACTCAGTTGCTTCAAGGTGGCATGAATCAGTCTGTTCATCTTCAGTGAATCCCTAATCCTTACAGAAGATCTGGACTTGTGGACACTAGAGAGCCTTTGGGTGAAGAAAACAAAAGCTAGGGGAAAACTGTTGAACATTTATAACACTATAATCTACCAAACAAATTGTTAAATTGGCATTTTTGGGCCAAAATCCATTAATCCACTGATGTTTCAGAGACTACTATACTTTCATAGCCCAAATTCAGGTAAGATTCTTAAGTATCTTACAATTTTTCTTCAACAATAATCTTCACTAAAATGGCATTTTAATTGAAGGACTGATGGACACATTCACAAGAAACAAATTGTGTTAATGACTTAATGATTAATAATCCCCAGACTGTTAGTGCAAAACCTAGTGAGCCCAGAACACTCCTCTGCTAAGGGCACTTAGCATCTCAGATACAGTCACAATTCCTTTCCTTCCTTCCTGTCTCTCTCCATAAATCTTGCAGTTCTTCTCTGCATAAGGTTCCACTTCAAAAGGCCAAAGGGTAGGGATTGTGGGGAGCAAATACAAATTTGCTTCACTCCAAGCCTGTCTATAATCTGGTGATTACATATCTTTTTATGGGAATGATATTTTACATGTCTATCAATTATCTTACTTTTGGGGACAAAACACTATTAATTCCTAGTTGTGAAAAAACACCACCAGATTTGAACAATGTCACCAGGAAAGAAAGTCGTTAAAGGTAACACAACCACCCAGAGGACACATACAGTGCTCAGCTTAAATACTGACACATGCAGCAGCACAAGAATGAGGATCTGGGTGCTTAATTCTATGCAACCGCACCTATGATTCATTAATGCTTCTTTGGATGATATCAAAAGGAGATATAAATTCTTGTGTTAAAGCCATCCCTCCCCCCCATCAGTTATACTCAGCTCTTCCAGTATTATGAGTATTCTTTCTCACCAGTGTCAGCTGCATATATGATGTTTCTTTATATACGTTACAGCTATTTTATTTAGGATTTTTTCCAGAGATTAAAAAATAAATAGCATTTATGTTAACAAATAAATAAATTCTCTTTTTCAGCATCGTGGTGGGTCCTCAATAACAACTAGAAGCTGTGGTTCTGAGTAATGTTCATGTTGCACTGTTTTTCATTACACAATCACTCATATAGCAGTGTACAGGTGTGCTGGGTTATGAATTTATGATGTGATAATGTTTGTTATTAGGGATGCAATCTTTTCCACTTTATCCATTTTAAAATCTGGAAAACTGCATATTTATTGCCTTCTCTTCTTGTGACTAGTTCAGGAAAATGATGCATTCTAAAAATTGAAATCAGACAACTATGATATTTATTATGTATATTCATCACAGAATAACTATCACAGAAAAGTACGTCTTGATCGTATTACTAAATATTTGTGAAAAGTTTTAGTCTTGCATTAATAAACAGCCATTACTTAATGCTGCTGTGGTCTCCTTTTACAGAAGAAAGATGTATGAACATGAACGCACCTTTTCAAACATTTCTGCAGAGAAGCTCTAAGTCATTAAGAGAATAAACACAGGGACAACTCTTTGTGCTAAAACAGAACTCTCATACAGGACATTTTCTACTCACAAGACAAGGCAGTACTACCTTCTCTTTGCAGACTCTAGCTTCTGCCCTTGCAAGAAGAAACACATCCACCTGTCTGTCAAGCCATTGTAGATCCCCAGACTTAATATTTCACAACCACTTTGCTTTGAACTCTATGTCCTGACCACTCAGAAAATATTTCTATTATATCTCTGGCAGCTTGCTGAAAAGTCATGAGAGAAACTGCTGTTACAAGATAAATAGCCATAAACCTTGAGCTTGTTTGATGGTTTTAGCAGGGGAGCAGGTTTACCATATGCCCTTGAGTGATGAACAGCCAGTCAGCTAAGGGAGGGGATTGTCTTGCTCTGCTCTACACTGGTGCAGCCTCACCTTGAATATTCTGTGCAGTTTTGGGGACCAAAATATAAGGAAGATACTAAAGTATTAGAGAGGGTCCAATGGAGGGCAACAAAGATGGTGAAGGGCCTTGAGGGGAAGCCATAGGAGGAGTGGCTGAGGGCACTTGGTCTGTTCAGCCTGGAGGAGACTGAGGGGAGACCTCATTGCAGTTACAATTTCCTTGTGAGGGGAAGAGGGGGGACAGGCATTGATCTCTTCTCTGTTGTGACCAGTGACCTGACCCGAGGGAATGGCCTGAATTTGTGTCAGGGGAGGTTTAAGTTAGGTATTAGATCTTCCCCCCGAGGGTGATTGGGCACTCAAAGAGGCTCCCCAGGGACGTGGTCACAGCACCAAGTGTAACAGAGCTCAAGAAGCACTTGGACAATGTCCTCAGTCACACACAGTGTGACTCTTGGGCTGTCCTGTGCAGGGCAAGGAGTTGGGACTTTGATGATCCTTGTGGGTCCCTTCCAACTCAGGGTAGTCTGATTTTATAAAACCTGGAAGCAGAAATATGATTCCCTAACAAGTCATAGTGTTGTGTCCTGGATCTGAGGAGTAGGTGTGTCCTCCAGCCCAAGTATGAAAGGCAAGCAACCCCTGTAACCTCCCTCACACCTCCATGACGTGTTGACAAGCTCTACATGTTACATGACCACTCTCTCCACTCATCTAGCAGTCCAAGGTTACAAGCAGTAGCCAAAAAGTAATTTAAAAGTTGTGTTCAATAAAATACCTTCTTCTCTACTTTTATTTCAACTCAAAAAACAAATTACAGTATGTAATTGAAACTGGGGAATTCAGGCAACAAAGGAACAATCTTCACCACAGTAAGGTTCTTTCTTCCAGGAACAGGGATCAGGACTGAGTTCAAGATTAAGAAAGGCATCAACATTTAGGTATCCACCTGTGACCAAGGCAACTCAACTTCCGTTGTATCAATGGAGTTCTGAGGCAAATTAGTTGCCTAAACAAAGTCATCTAGTACAGCTCTCCAACTCCCAGCTGAGGAGGACATGAATTACCTACAATGTGTCTGTCATTTATGTCAGGTCCATGCAGCATATGGGACCAGAATCCCAGATGAAGTCTCAGATGACAGCAGATGCCTACCTTTAGGCAACTGAATCAAGCTCTTTGACAACAAAATTCATGAGGCCTAAGTTCTCTACACAAATGTGCATGTCAGAAAGGGATACCTGCACACCTAAATTTAGGTGCTCATGTTAGAGATAAATTTCACCTTTAAATCTTCTGACCAGTAGCGAAGCAAAAGTGAATGTTTTTAATACTGAAGTCCAAAGCTTTCCCATATTAACATGATTCAACCACTGATCTGTCCATTTTTAAAAAGGCACTCAAATAACCATGCTACCCTCACAAATTACATCAGTGTAAATTTAGTTTCTTGTCTTTAGCAAAGTACAAGTAAAATTACTCATACTTCTGAACAACTGTTTTTCCTATGCCAAGATGTCAGTCTAGTGTATGGTATAGTTTTTTTTTTGTCTTTACTGACTTACCAACAAAAGAAATACAGCATGACACAGCTGCAGGATAAATCCTCAGGTGAAAAATGACACACCACAATGAGATTTGTGACATTTTTCCTTTTCACCAGAAAAAAAGAAAATGTATTAAAATTATTGTTAAAATAACCCGCTTTAGAACTTCATGTCCATTACATGCTGGAGGGATGAAAACAGTTCTACTAAGTCAGGTCATATGTCCTTCTAACAGTTATTCTCCTATGTATATTTACTAGTAAACAAACAGTTTGATGAATCATACAAGAAGTTTGAAAATTTTCTCTTAAAAGTTTTGAGAGCTATGTGCAGAAATTGCCTTCAACACATTTAAAAAAAGATCTATAGGACCCACTCTAAGAAACTTACAGTGATGAAGACCAACAAAAAGATTTATTTGCATTGTTCAGGGAAAGAAATCTAGTGCCTATCAAACTCAACTCGAAATATTTCTGCACTACTGCAACTGCCATTCAGCCCATTCTCAATTAGCTATCATTATCATTTGTGACAGAGGCAAAAAAATTGCCTTCGGTACCCAAATGATGTTTTTGTAGGTCTGAATACAGGTTTTGAAGTTAATTTACTCATTCAAAATACTTATTATTGATGCCTGTCAACTGAAGGATGCTTTCAGGAAATACTCAAAACTACTGCTTTTCACTTCACTATTAAATACCATAGTACTTTACGGGAAAAAATTATAGAATTAGTGATATACCCATTTACCCATTTAAGACACGGGATTAAAATCTGCCTTGTTCCTCAGTTTTGCCCATTACTTTCACTTTTCAAAGTAAAAAACACTGGAAAATTATTTACAAATAAGTTTAAGGATTGCATAGGCATGTCTCCTAATCTGATCCATGATGAGAGCAGATTTCTCATTTTAGTGAAACTATCAGTAACAAGAAATGTCATACCTTGAAAAGGTATGTATATCCACAAAATATTTAACAATATCTTGTGCCAATATGAAGATTTCAAATTAAGAAAGAATGCAAGTAAAGTCTTTTTAGAAAAAAAGAGAACTAGAGGTGTACATATCCTAAGACATTCACAGCCAGTATTTGTTGTTCCATCATTACTTGTCAGGAAGAGAGTTGCAGGTAAGCAAAAAGTCCCAGTTAAGTATTGGTTTAGAATGTATAGTCAGACAAAATGTATGGCTACATATCACAAACAATTCAAGGACAAAACTCTGCCACAGCAATATTAGAATTATTTATTTTCACTGTAGTCATATTACCATCTCAGGCATTACAAATTAAAGGTTTGTCTCTTAAAGCGTTTGGGCAATGACAGGAAGAAACAGGCATTTTCTAAAGTTTCACAGAGTCCTATTTCCATCTGCAGGCACACAAATACCTTCAAAATTTTAAAGACCTACATCATACGCAGTTCCTTCATTGATGGATTTCTGATCTTCCAAACAACAAGTCACTTCTTGCATAGGTCAATAAAAGGTTTGTTCTTTACCTGTAAGACAAACCAATCCTCAAATTACTTCTGTTATAACACGTCATTTAAACAAAGTTTTCATTTGGGTCTGCCTATAAGTCTCTCCTACTCCATGTACATTTATTACGGCTAACAGTTCTATTTTCACTAATCATAGAGACTTAATCTAAAATTTTCCTAGAAGACTCTGTCAACTCAGTAACATCTGTTCAAATGCCGAGGTATGCATAGGTAGCCCTGATCCCCACATCCTAAAAAAATGCCAGTGCCCTTCCGGACAAACGCAGTCCACAGTCCACTAACTCTAACAACAGCATCAACCTTGTACAAGTCTCTCTGGGAAGTTTTCTTCATCTGAAAATACAACTTTCAGTCATAAATGGGCATATACTTCAGCAGCAACTTTAAAAATTTAGAACCAGGAAAGTCTTAAGACAGGCATGAAGTGCCTGAATATTCAATTCTGTGTCGAACTGCTGATAACCAACTGGTCAAAAATACAATCTCACTGACTTGTTGTAGGGATTGTCTGTTTGTCATTAGAAATTTATGTGGAGGCCACCTTCTGCCACTTTTAGGCATTGTTCATTTAACTTACACACTTCAATCCCTCTGGTTTGTATGCAGAAAAATGGATGACATGAGATCAGTCAACACACTGATATTTTCTCATACAGCCACAGAATCTGCTGCTTGAAGAATGCCAAAGTGTAGAGGAAAGAGGACAGATAATGGAAGAAGTGAAGACCACTGACTGTTCAGTAAAGTAAATTAAATGGTTTTGTACACTCATTGAAAACAACACCTGAACAATTTTATCATCAGGACACAAATGTTCTACTATCATTTCTGGTACTCCTCTACTACAGAGTACTATCTTTCAATGACTTGCTAACAGGATGCCACAAGTAAAACTGCACAGAAATCCACCTAAGCACTTGCTGTAGAGATCTCAGGAACAGCAACATTCAATTAATTTCTCACCACCAGGTAAGTTTTGTTACAGAATGGTCTTAAAATTAGTCTGTATCTCTCCCACATTTCTAGAAACCACAAGGGCTATGAAGACTTTTTTTATTTAGTTTTTTTCTTTTTAACTAGTGGAAACATCCAATAAGATGTAATGAATGAGACACAATTTTCACAGCCTCCCCAGAAGAATTGTTTTTTCACTGTGAGGTAACCACGCACTGCAACAGGTTGTGCAATCTCTGCACAGAGTGCTAGTGAAGTCTCTGCCTATGGATATATCCAAAACCTGACTGGACACAATCCAGGCCAAGTTGTTATAGCTGACCCTGCTTGAGCGAGGAGTCCTCTCCAAACTAAACAATACTGAAAAAAGTCATTAAAAACTACCAATACCATGCTTATGAAAGAAAAAACAAACAAATTTAAAAAGAAGAACCAAACTCAAATCAAGGCTGTAGATTATAATTGTCTCATAACTAAACAGATTAGAAAGAAAAGCACCCAGAAAACACTTTGCATCAAAACTAAAGCTGCTTATACTTGTCCTATAGGCTCTCCACTATTAATCAACCTGTTCGCTATTTCCATGCAGAATGCTCAGACTCTGACACCCAGTCTCCATAAGCAAGATGTCACACAGAGTAGGCAATTTAACATGACAGACTGATGTTGCTGTACTGCACCAGGAGTCTGAAATCACTACTATTTCTGGATAAATTAGCTCTGAATTTATCTTCGCTTTTTCATTGATTCCAGGTGCCTACTCATGCTATTGCATCTTCCCTTCTTATTTTGAAGTCTGTTTTATCACTCCTCAGTCTTGACATTCAACATGTGTCTTTTCACACTAATATACAAGATCTGAAAGTAAGATCAATTAGTTGTCAGGCCAAGTCAAGTCTAGGCCTTTTCGAAGTAAGATTCAGCTTTTACTCTAGTCACAGTTTCTTGGTTTTTGGATTTCCATACAGAAAAACTTCACATCTCCAACTGCTTCAATCTTAATAAAGAAAGTGACTAGCTGGGTAGAGTTCACGTGTCTCACAAATAAAATTTTTGTTTCAGTACACAGTAATAGAATTTCTAACAAGGTTGATATATTTTAACTGAGATCTAACCATGTTCTTGGAAGCAATGGTAATTTCTTCACCGTCCTTCCCAATGAGGAAATTGCTTAGTGAAATGCAAGCAGGTATTTCCACACAGGCATACAAAATACATCTGGTCCACATTCACAGAGCTTCAGTGTTTAATTCATGTTAATATGCCTCCAAACAAACTCCCAAATTCCTAAAACTTCTATGTCTACACTAAAATTCCACACTAGAATACATCAGTGGATAGTTTTATCCTACATTAACAGCAAAACATTTATTCTAGTCAATTCAGGGAGGAAAAAAAAAGAAAACCCCACAACCACCAAACAGGTTTCGTACTTAAAATGCTGAACTAAATTCTAAAGCATGACTGGCAACCTGCAATATCCTTTTCAACACTCCTCAAGATCACACAGCAAACTGAGCAGCTTTTGCTTTCTTGTAATCAGAACAGGATTGTTTTCCTTTAATTTCCTACACAACCACTCACACTTTGTGCTTAAGACACTGATAACAATAGCTAAGTGATACACTTTATGTTGCTCTAACACAACATGCTGACTAATAAGAGTTTCTAATTCATCCTCCTCCTTTTGAAGCTGAAGACAATCAAAAAACTCACTGCTTTTTGTATCTGTATTATAAACTAGTATATGCAGGTGGGGGCTTACAAACATATGGCTAACACAAAGCAGAGGAAAGACTTTAACAGCAGGCCTCACAAACCATGAGATACTCTTATTTCTAGACAAGACTATGAATATAAAACTGGATGCATTTATGACATCATACTACAGGCATGGATCCTCCAGCCCAAAAACAATCTCTCAAAACACATGCAATCCCTCTTGGCTTGTACTGGTTTTTACCATCCTTCTTTACCAATCCCCAGTTATTTGCCATTTGGCCATGTCATGAGCAATTTTAGAGTTCATTCATTCACTGATTTAATTTCTGCTCGAGTCCTCCTTTTTCCTTTTTCACTGTAACCAAGTGAAAGTGTACAGATTATGGAAATTTGCCCCCCTTAGAACTCCAAGTGACAGGGCCGGAGGAAGTGAAGAAATTAAAGAGCTGAAACTTCCCTATCTGAAGGCAGGTTTTCAAACAAAGCTTTCATCTTGAGGACAAATAAAAAGACATAAAAACTAAGACCAGGGAAAGCCAATTACAGTCATATATCACCTTGTTTTTTCAAAGACTAGAAATTTTCTAAGTTTAAAAATACCTCCAAATGTGGCCAATAAAGTAAACATCTGGACATACTTCTCCATAATAGGATTCCTATTTCTAGCAGAACTACATCCCAACGGCATCAAAAGCAGCCTAATATGTAGCCTGATTTCACATGGTAACATTTACACTGAAGGTTTTCCCACACTTGGGGTGTGGAATGCAAAGCAGTAGATTTTTTTCTCCTAGTGTACGAAATATTTGAGGATTATTTCATCACAAAGGTTAAGGTAGCACACCTGGACATCCTTCACATTCATGATTCATTTCTATTAATTTTTTGCCTAAACCACAGACCAGAGACAATGGTAATGCAAATTGCATTAAACTCATTAATAGTTTTGCAGTGGACACTGAGGCATGGACAACTTAAAACACTGGATTCAGACTTTCACCAAGCTGGAAATTTATCATGACTGTTCTCTTTTATTTTGAACACATGGAAACATATCTGTTCTTTTTGCTAAAAATAAAGAAAAAGCCCTTCCCTTTAAAGGGCACTCACCACAGTAAGATGCCAAATACCAACTGGGGAAGTTACAAACAAAAGTAACTGCACAATTTGTCTTTTGAAGTTTATACCAACTTGGCAAGCTAGTCTGAAGGAAAATGTTTCTCTTCAAATGGGTTGCCAAAACCTCCATGAATGTTTCTATTCCTTAATACAAAAAATGCCCTTACTGGCTTTTCAAGTACAACTGGATGATCAGGAAGAAACTCTGGCTTCTTCTGAGAGAGAGAAACACTTGAAAGCTTCAGAAGGAAATCTCTGCTGTATTGGATCCTTTCTGTGAATACACAAAATCACTAAGTTCAACATTGTTGTTTAAGGGATTAAGATTGGGAATTCAGAAAAAACTATTTGGTTACTTATAGAAGGGTGGAAATGCCACATGTGGAATATAAAAATCAATATTAAAACCAGGAGTAATTTCAGTCTTACCTTGCATCAGGACAATTTGTAGTAAATTACAGAGCATTTTACTTGAACTGTATCAAACTGACACAGTAAAATTAACAGAAAAGAAGAAAAAAAGGTGAATCCAACCTTACACTACAGACTCCCTGTATCTTGTTATATTTAACAGAACCACCATAAATTGATCTTGAAATCTCAGAAGAATCTTTTTATAACTCACACCAAAGTGACACAAAGGGAGAGGCAGCAGAAACAGGGTCTCTCTTCTTGAAGCTATTAAGCTGAATGTCTTTCAACGCCTAAAAGTAATGAGACCTGCTGCACGTAAACTAGCAAACAGATTAATACCAATGAAATTGTTCTGAGGGTTTTACGCTGAATCAACAAGAGTCAGGGGCTTTGCTTAGAACATGCAGGTTCTCATTCCAGTTAGTAGCCCTGTCTCTAATCTAGCACAGCTTTGGATACAGTATGTCTAGTCATGTCCACATTTTAAGTTGATGTTCTCAAACAGAAACAGAACGAAAGGAATTACGCAAAGAAGGAACAAACTTTAACTCTAGTCCTTGGTGACAAAGAAGTTTATTCCTTTCGGAATTCTGGGCTGCCTGCAAGACTGTTACACAGTTACCTGATGGACTAATTTTTGTTTCTCAGACTGTAGGATGGTTACAAGAGAGAAGCTGACAGAGACACAACTATGAATGTTTTTTTCCCTGCCTTTGACCATAAATGATTGCAGTAACTGCTGAGCCTATGGAAGGGCATATGGGTAACTTTTAAAAGAATAGTTTAAAGAATACAAGCATACTTGAAAACACTTGACTTGTTTTTTTCCCCGCCTTGATTAAAAACCTGTGAACATGATGACTTCTCTAAGGCCTCTGAGACAGTCCCCCATAATATCCTTCTCTCTAATTTGGAGAGATATGGATTACATGGGTGGACTGTTTGTTGGATGAGGAATTGGTTGGGCAGTTGCATCCAATCACATGCTGGAATGAGTCCAAAGGAGACTCACTAAGCTGATCACAGGGCTGGAACACCACTCCTATGAAGACAGACTGAGATAGATGTGGTTGTTCAGCCTGGAGAAGAGAAGGCTCTGGGGAGACCTCACAGCAGCCTTCCAGTACCCAAAGGGTGCTTACAAGAAGGCTGGATAGGGACCACAGGCATGTAGTGATAGGACAAGGGACAATGGCCTTAAGGTGAAAGACAGTAGGTTTAGATTACATATGAGGAAGAAATTCTTCCCTGTGAAGGTGGTGAAGCGCTGGAAAAGGTTACTCAGAGAAGGTGTGGATCCTGCATCCTTGGGAGTGTTCAAGGCCAAGCTGGATGGGGCTTTAAGTAACCTGGTCCAGTAGAAGGTGTTCCTTGCCCATGGAAGTGGGTAGAAACTAGATAATCTTTAAGGCCCCTTACAATCCAAACCATTCTATGACCCCAAGAGTAGAGATCAACAGTTCAATGTCCAGATGGAGAACAGTGAGTGACAAGCCATGTCCCTCAGGGTTCCATATTTGGACCTGTACTGTTTAACATCTTATCAATGACAGACAGTGGGATCACATGCACCCTCAGCAAATTTGCAGATGACACCAAGCTGAGTGGTGCAGTTGACACATCTGAAAGACAGAATACCATCCAGAAGGATTTGAAAAAGCTCAGGAGGTGGGCCCATGGGAACCTCATGCTGCATTTAAGAACCATAGAGACAGATAACTGAAGATAGAGTACCACTGAATAGATATCAAATGGAAATTATTATCTAGAACTTAAAGTACAGCTGAAGATAAAGAGTTCCAGAAGAAATTTTACAGTGCAAGATCAAAAAAAAAGATAACAAAAGACTTAATTGTAAGCAGCCGCTGAACAGCAGGACCTCTAAAATTATATTACTCTGAAGGAAACGATTACAACAATGAGCAAACAAACCAAAGCCCTTTGAAAACAAGAGTGAGAAAAAGTTTGACATTGTGGAGAATTGGGGAGTAGACTCAAGGGAGGCATCACAGAGCAATGAATCACTGAAAAACACCTAAAGTGATGACTTTTATACAAGAGACCAAGATCTGATGAGAAACCACTTATGATCTTGTAGAACACAATAGTCTGTACAACCACAAGCAGAATTGATGAGAAAGGGATAACAAAGCCACTACCAAACAGACAGAACTTCACAAGTCTGACATCCAACTAGATCCAAAGAATAGAACTCCATTACACTTATCAAGATCAAGAATACAAGAAATGAACCTGAGCTTGAAAAGGGATATATGGACTTACTTTCAAGGCGATAACATACGAGAGAGAAGAATTACTGCTCAAGAACCTGAGAGAGGGTAACCTCAAGACTGAGAAAAACAGGAAAGACTCAAGAAAATAATAGAATTCTTTCAGTTCTTGAGTACTAAGAGCAGTAGAACAAACCAAGTGTTCAGAGATTACTTAAGGATTAGAGATTACAGATGGAGATCCAGGATGCCTGATTACAGGAAGACAGAGACAAAAGAAATTGTCTCAATGAACTGATGACCTAACCTGGACCATCGATGCAGTTCCTGTGACATGTTTAAGAATGAAAAATCAGGTGAGAATTCATCTGAAATCTGATATTATCTCCTAATGAAAGAAAAAGAGTAAAATTTAGGCCACTACTAATGCTGTATGAGTACTGAGTAACAGACAGTACAGAGAGAAAAGCAGAAAGAGCAAACCTTAAGGACAGTAGTGGCACAAGAAAAAACTGTCCAGGGCTAGCCACTAAAGAAATTAATTCACGTCTAATGATACAAATATTAGTATTTCAGAACCACTGTAGTAAGAGTAGACAAGTAAGCCAAATTACTGAGTTCTTAAACTGATTGCATGAAATAGTCTGTATGCCATGACTGACCCCTCTAACAGGCTAAAGGACACAACTCAAATCAGTACTTCCACACACACAAGCAACTTATACGAAACCACGATTTTGTTTGAAGTTGGGTTTTTCATGCTTGGGGTCTCTTTTTTTCTTGCATTTGTTTATTCTTTGTTTTGTTGGGTTTGCTTGAGTTTTTTTAAGGACAGTAACACCCTTATATGCAAGCAAGTCTACCAGTGGAAGTTTCCCACCTCCATTATGGTCAAATTTTATACCTTCTCTAGAGTATTATGTGAAAATCAGGTTTCATATTACTCTCCTAACGTGGTACAGAAGGAAGACAAACTACCAATGCACTGGCTCATCAGAAAAAATAAAATGCAGCTCACATCACTTCAAAGTTCGGGTGTCTTCCATCCAAAAAATATAATCCTGACACAGCTCTCCATACAGTATTTTACCTTTTTTCACTCCTGATTCATGTTGTTTTGGTTGACAGTGCATCATTGCTTGAGTTAAGATCTTCACTTCAGTCATTTCAGATGACTACAATAGAAAGGAAAGTCATGAAGCTTATCTCCTTTAAGCATATTAAAACAAGGATGTATGTTTCTTAGTTTAAAAATAACAGTTGCAGCCCAGTTTAATTTGAATCTGTAGAATGTTTGTTACTCTTAATTAAACACCATAAAGGAACAGTCCAACAAAGGAATACAGGTAAACACATTTGAGAGCCATTTTTTACACAGAATTTTACAGTGCTATTACTAGTTTTTGAAAAGAACATAATTTTCTTCTCCTTTTCAACTGTCTCAACCAGAATGCAGCCAAAAGCTGCTACACTGGGGAATAATAAGAGCAGAAAGGACTTTCCTTAACATCAAAGGATGGACTTGTATTCTCTCATTTAGCAAAAAGGTTTCATAAGTATCACGAACCAATATTTAGAGTATAATGCTGATTTCCCTCCAGCTGCCAAAACCTTGAAGAGAGTTT
The DNA here is from genome assembly GCA_013396655.1 of Campylorhamphus procurvoides. Lineage (NCBI taxonomy): Eukaryota > Metazoa > Chordata > Aves > Passeriformes > Dendrocolaptidae > Campylorhamphus > Campylorhamphus procurvoides. Next base: position 618,996 of record WBMV01002016.1, on the reverse strand, counting down.
TGGGGAACTAGGAAAGCAGTTTATCCTCAACAGTTTGTCTTAGCTCTGAAAAGGCTCCACATTTTTGACTGAGGAATTTTAACATCATTCTGAGACAGATGGGAGGGGGGCAAGAACTGAAAATTTTGGGAAGCATTTGTCAAAAGCGGAAGAGATCCTATTTTCTTCACAGAGACAGCAGTTAACACTTTGTACTGTAAGTGCACCATCAGCTTTCATGGTGTGCTAAGAAAACAAATTGTGAAATGGCAAAATATTTATGTTTTAGTTACCCTGCTCATATTTCCATTTTCTGTAGTTGAAATCTATTTCTTTTTTCCTGATTTGTCTAAACTAAACTGAAAGTAAATTTCTAAACTGAAACTTATGGGAAAAAAAATCTGAAAAATCTAGGGATTTCAGAGAATGAAGTTAACAGAGAGCCATGCTGCTAATTCTAACTGCTTTGTGATGTTCCACTAGTCTTCACAAGCCTTAGCTATTCAAAGCCTCTTTCCAAGAACAAGCAGAGATTCAACAAATTCTCAAATCCATAAGAATAGTGCTTCTACACTTCCTGCACCATGTCCCATCACATCATCCTGCCAGGTGCTCTATAGTATCAAGAACTATATTATGTTTGGTTCTCAGTTCAAACTGAAGTATCACGACCGACAATACTTATGAATCTTTCTAATATAATGAATATTTCTAAAGGAGGGCATGTATTTCTGAGGCTCAACATAACTTTTTAAATGGTGGTTAAGAAGTAGTAAATTAAAGCCATTACTGATTCATGGAGACATTTCAAGCCTCTCTCTACAACAGAGAGATGTGAGGTAGTGGAGTCTACACTCTCCAGATCTTCTGATAATTCTTTGCATATCACAACAGAATGAAAATCATCCTTTGGTTTAAATTACTCAGTTACAGCAAGGTGAGTATTCAGGCATTTTCACTCTGAACACTGCTATGGTGGAAATTCCCTAGAACCAAGGCTATCTTACACGCAAGCACTATCACTGTGCTCATTAACACTGACTCTTCTTCATTTCCTCTAAGACTGGAATTTTAAAACTACAAGTTGCTCTTTATCACCAGATTGAGGCCCCAGTATCTTCAGAACTAGAAATGTTTAGAAAAATACTCTCTGAAGCTACTCTGTCAGCCTTCAGGCCAATGTTGCCCATCAAGATGTTCATAGGGCACTCGCGACTCAGATGGTATTTGGGGTACCCATGAAATAGTTTATCATCACAAGTATTATTAAAAAGTTTTTTCCATATCCTATGCCAAAGAAGTTTAAAAACATAAAAAGTACATCTATACTAACATCAGAGCAATGCAATATGCAGTTACATGTAGCTAAATATTGATGAAACAATGCTACAACACCGCTGACCACAGGCTTATTTAAAAGGGGATAGTTAGGGTTTGTTCTCCTCAATAACTACTGCTCAAGAGACAAGTCTAACTGTTAATTTCCCTATATGTGATCAAGGATAGGCTCCCACTACCTTGACTTTTTAAAAAAAAATTTTTAAAGTCAAAGCCAACTTCCAGAAGCTTTATACAGTAAGGAAGGACTACAGGATTATTAAAACTCTTCTAAAATAATAAAAAAAAAAGAGTAGGAACAGGTATTTGTACTAACAAAACCCCAAGCAAACTATCAATACACTCTGAAGAACATTCATATCAAAATCAACAGCAAATCAAATTCAGACTATGAAACATTAAACATTCTAGGTGGAAGACTTCAATCTTCATTTTGCAGCAAATAGGTACAACCAATTTTAAGTTTGAAGGATGCATAGTATCATGCCCAAAACGAAGTATTTCTGGCAATAAAGCACTAGAGTGCTTCTGGTTTTTTGGATGGTAGAGCTCACTTATTACGCAGTCCAACACAGTGAATAAAACATAACTGCAGAATGCACTGGAACTGTTTAATTACCTAATTTTGTGAAGTTTGCTGTCTCAAATTTTTGCATGCGCTAACAACAACAAAAATTAATGTTATTGTGTACACATAATAAGCAAAGACTGAATATGTGCACTTTAAGTTTAAAAGAGCTGTCTTCAATTCACAATGAAGACTAAAGAAAAGCCACACAGACTTTCATAAGAATCTTAAATACCTAAGATGCATTTTTGATCTACTAGTACATGCAAATACCAGGGAAAGGCATTCCTAAAACTCTTAATTCTTTTTAACAGTTCTGACATTGCTGGTTTAAAATATTCAGATTCAAGGACACTCTTAGGTGGAAATAATTTGCTTCTCATTTGGCAGCATAAGAGATCAGCTGACCTCCAATTTATAACACACTAGAACACACGCCATCAACTTTATCATCTGCTATTTGCTCAGTACTCACCCAGTTAACCGTACTCTGCAAACATACTTCAGTGCTGCTGGGTAACTCAGCCTGAACGTTTAAGGAAATGGCTGATGCTGGTGAAGATAAAAGATGAAGAAAAAATAATTTCAATAGACTCCACATAACTTGCCACAAGAACATTTCTGACTGCAAAGAGATTATACAGACATTTATTCACAACTTAAAAGCTGCAGATCACCACAGGACCCCTTTTCCACTTCTCCCATGAATTTTATAGAAAGTAAAAATTTATCACACCACTTAGCTTCAGTCCACATCAGTACAGTTGATGATTCTCTAGCCACCAAAAATTTCTAACATAATAATAAAAACAGCTGTTAATACTGCAATATCTAAGAGGCATATAGAGATTTAAAAACAACCAAAACATTCACACCTGACATACATAATACTCCATGATTTCTTTTTCTTGGGCTTTTTGGTTGTCTTTTTTTGTTTTAAACTTGTATGAAGGCTAGATAAGAACAATAAAGTGAAATGCATTGTACTTGCAATAAAACCTAAATAATCTATTTGTTAAATTTTATGTTTTCAATAGCAGGTGTCAACTAACCCAAGATATCTAAATTTAACAGAGATGCCTGACGTGGCTTTCTGAAACCAGATTTCATATGTCATGCTAGAAGTAGAGCACCAAACACTTCTGCATAACCTTGATGAAGTTTAAATTCAGATTTTATCACAGAGATGGTGTAATAAGATCAATACATCACAAGATATTTATTCACCACTGTAGTTTCAACAAAGTCGTTTAGAAAAACAAAACACAGCTACCTTACATGTAGTTGTTGTTTCCTTAAACATAACCAAAACCTTGGCAAAGTGAACTGTACCTTAGCCATGCTACTCACCTTGTTTAGAAGACAGGTGATGCACAGGTCGTGCAGGCTGAAGGGATTTGCCAATGAACTTTTTTGCTTCTGCAACATTTTGAAACATTGCACTTCAAAAAAGCAGATGAAATCATTAGAGAGCATTCAGTTTCACATAAGGATGTTAAGTGAGAAGAGCAGTCTACCTACCACTCCTTAGCTGCATTTGACAACATACTATACTGCAGAAAAGGAGATTTTTCCCTGAATATCAGTGTGTACATTTGGAGAAAGGAGATGGGGACATGTGATGGACATGAAGGTGTTTTCTAAAATTTAGTTCAATGACTTTTTAACTAATTAACATCACCATACCTCTTACACTCCACTGTCTGCACAGGAGCTCGTTCTCTTACATATATACATAAACTGAATTGTCTCTTAATATCTACTTTAGTTAAATTATAGAGTTTTGTATGTTCCCACTCAATTCAGCTACTACAGAAGCATCAAAAACTGTGAAGGTGATACTGGACTGACAGATCTCCCACTTTAAGTAAACAATCAGTTCCAAAATGTTCATTTATAATATCTATATCTTAATATATCACCTTCCCACTCCCATCTCCTTTTTCAACTGGGAGATTTTTGATTTGAAGGAACTTCAGATTCTTTAAGAGAAAAAGAGTAACAGAAACCACAATCAACATAATAAAAATAATACTGAAATCTGCTTTCTACAAGAAACTTTACAACACAAGGGAATAATTGTTCTAACAAAAAAAATTCGAAAGGAATGATCATGACTGCAAGAGTTACAAATACATCACCTATTTTCAGTAGGGAACAGGCAAAGAGAGCTTAGGCTACTTAAAATATGACCCAGTATCACACCCCACTTTTAAATGGTTTGTCCATTATAGAAAGAAAATGAAAAATCATCTCAGAATTTAATATAATTTTTTGAACACTGAACCTCTAATATAGTGAAGGAACAATTTTCCAACACGTGAAGTTTGAATGCAGTCAGGTCTAGAAATCAATTGTTAAATGGCTACGGTCTGAATTAGAACAACTTAACTAAAGCTAGGAAGAAAATTCTGGTTTGATTTTCTGCTTTTCCTACCTGTTCATCTTAAAAAAGGAAGACTTGAAAGCTGTAGTCAAAAGCAGCAACGACAATTCCTGCAGCCGAATTAACCAAGATTACTGATATGGATGACATATTTCATTTTACCCAGACTGGGAATACTTGTTTAAGCCATATTTATACTAAATTTCCACATAAAGCAAGGCAGTAATAATAGAGATTTGAATCAGAAGAGTCAGAACAGAAAAAAAAGGGGGGGGGGGAATTTTCCTCCATAGCCCATACGCAAATTTTAGGCATACATTTTAAAAACATGTAAACCTGTTTAAGAGGGTGGCCACCTTCTAGAAGGCAGCACACCTGTATTTTTATAGCATCCTGACAATAAAAAAAAAGCTTTGTGGTGACAGCAAAACCTCACCTTTTGCCCCTCTTGTCCCCCTCCCCAGGAACGGGGCTACAAATATTCTCGAGTCACCCAGCCCACCCTCCTGAACTAAGCGTTCTATATGACTACTGTCAAGAAAAGTGGAGAATTAGTAGCTTAATAGCTGAGAAACAAACCGGTTCCATGGAAGGGTGCTGCAGCAGGGGCAGCATCCCAAAGCTCCCCCTTACAAAGACCACCTTGCTCCCAGGAGTTATTCCCATGCCGAACGGAAGGAAGCCTTCTGGCACCACAGGCCCAGCAGCGGTTCTGTAGAACCCGGGGGGTTTTTTAGCATCTTAACAAGTTGGACCTCGACAGCAGCCATCTTACGAGGGCCCACCTCGAGTGTTCTTTGGGAGACTCTTCCCTGAGCGCGCGAAAAGCGAAAGGCGTGACATTTTCGCGAAAGATCCCCACGCGTAACCACGCACTGCCCGTGCGCCCCAAACGGCACCGCAGCCTCACAGCGCCCCAGACACAGNGACGGGACGGGACGGGCCGGGCCGTTCAACGACGCGCCGCGGGCTCCGCTGCAGGCCCGGCCCCGGCCCGCCGGCTCTCGGGGACCCGGGGCACACCTGCACGGCGCCGTCAAGGAGCAGGGAAGGCAGAGGAGGTGCTGCTGCCCAGCGCCCTGTGGGGTCGGGCTCCTGAGGGGCTGGGAGTAACGGGGTGCCCCCCGCCCCGGCCCGCAGAGTGAGGCCCGCTCCGGAAGGGCCTTACTCTGCCTTGCCGGGAGGGAATAGGCGAGTTGTGAGGCCTCCACAGGTGACCTCGTCCCGAAAGACAAAGGAAATCCGCAGGCCTCGGAAAGCTGTCAGTGAGGGGGAAGACTGCCCTGGCCAACCTGCGCCGTGGCACGGAGCGGTCACACGGGCAGGAGAGATGGATCCTGCATGCTTTGGAAATTCAAGTGTATTTCGCCTCACAATGTGTCGTTAGCAGTAAAAATGGAAACGCCCTGCTAAGTCCCAAAGGAGCAGATTGAAATTCCCTGGTGTTAGCTTGCTACACTGCATAGTCACTTAAGTACGCAACATTAAAGTCCTTTTAATACCTATTTCGTATCACCTACTAAGTACTCCAGAGGTTCAGAATAGATAGGTAGCAAGTGTATAACTATATAAATACCAAGTACTCAATTAGTCAAAATTTACAGTTCTGTATACAGGTTGTTTTATTCCTTCAAGCATCTTGGTTCTTCTTTACTGCAGTCTCTGAATTTTATTAACTTAGGTATGCACACTTGAACACTGTCCCTGAAATAGCGGCTATTACATAGAGATGTCATGCTCCTATAGTCTTCCCCCCTAACGCATCATCTTCCACTTGGTCTCCTCAGCTGTTCATGCGTGGTGCACGATCACGTTCCTTTTTGCAGACACTGATGCAGTGCATCTGCACGTTGACTAACCCACTTGCTGCCGTTTAAGGGCTGGTTTACAGTAATTTCCCCCAAGTGAATTAGTTTATACTCAGACATATCCTATTTCTTCTCACCCACCATCTATTCTCACAAGATTGTCATGTAATACAGTTACTCCCCTAGTCATGTCTTAGCTAAATCAGAACTGATTATCAATTATTAATATGTAAGTGCACATAAATATTAATGTCGGCTGCTACTCCAGAACTGTTACGGATGGGAAAGTCAATGGGGCAACTAAGATAAAGGTATGGCTTTTCATGGGACTGTTGTGCTTTTTGAAAGAAGCATGTCAGGTACTTTATACAAGATCATCACAACCATTCTTGACATACTGAAATGGTATCACTGATACAGAGATGTAGCATGACATACTCTTCCAGTATTTTTGCAGATTTAAATATGCTAAGAATGAACTAAACAGTAAAAAACCTCACTCGTGTTTTTATAGGGCTGGAAATTGGGCTGCTGCTTTTAATCTGTTAAGAGAAGGGGCAGGAGCAGAAATGGGGCAAGAAGTAAAAAATCGTATGTGCCAGGTACTTTGAAAGCCCGTGGGGCTGATGGGAAGATGGGCATATTAGGGCTGGTTTTGAAGAGCTGACTGTCCCAGCAGGAATAGTTATCACCTCTCACACTGCCACCCATGAGTTGCCAATACCAGCAGTGGCAGTGAGGCTTTCCAGCCTCTAGCATAGGAAAAGGGAGTGCTGGACTGCAGCCATTTCACAGATCGCAGCAACCTGCTGTCTTAAGCAATTTTGCCTGGGCCTAGAGAGAGTCGTGCTTCTCATTGTGGGAAATGAAAATACAAAGTGGAAAAAACTAGCTTTTATCAATTGTCTCCCAGTTTGCTTGGTGCTGGTACCTACACTATTGGAAATTTTTACTTTATTTGATAATCTCTATGTTCTTAGGTTACATGATGATCACCTAGAGTTCTCTCAAATATCTGATATATACAGAAATTAATTTTAAGTGCCAATGACAGGTCTAGCCAAGAGAGATTTCCTATATGTACCAAAATATAAATATTAAAGGTTTAATAGCTGTGTGAACAAAATGCATATATATAGAAAAAACTCACCCGAAAACAAACTAGTTTTTTCTATTTGGTGAACTATCAGAGATTATTTTTTAACATACTGATTGTGCTCCTAAATGCTGTAGATTGCAGAAAGCCACAGTCACCCTTACTCCCTGTAGTAGTTATGGTTCAGAAAGCAGAAAACATTTATGAAAGACCATATCAATATTGCACGTGTAGAAATGAGCAATTGCACATCTAAATGAACATGTAATTGTAATTGCACATGATTTTAGTTTTGTAGTGGATGGCACTTAACAGCAAAGTAAGGGCTTTGAGGTGAAATGAAAGGACTCTTGGGTCAGCGTGAGGGCAGACTTGGAGTTGCAAGCTTAAAAAGCAATTTTCTCTATAATTTGTTATTCAGTTGTGCAGCAAAAATGCAATCAGCCTATTTGCAAATGTTAATTGTGATTTATTTAACAGTACTTTTTTGGGTGACTTTTTGTTTCTTAAAGCCAATTTCAAAGTAATTTCATCAGAAAGTAAAAACAACCATCATTTCCAATGTTACATATTTTATTAAGTCAGTCAACAGAACAGACACTGAGAGACAAGACTGTACTTGTATATGTGCACACACAGAATATTATAGTTGTACTTTTGTGAAGTGGCTGCTTTTGGCTAAACTAGTGACTTGTCCTGTGGAGACAGCCCAGGGAAAGAATTCAAAAAGTTTTTTATTCCCTGATTACTCCTGAAGTTGAGCTGTTTAATACATTGATGTTCTTCTTTCAATAGAATTTCAATGGAGAATTCAGAATTAATCTTGTTCCTTTGACTACAGAAACAGTTGAATTAAAAGTGGGAAGTTAGTGCTGTGTTTGGTGCTTACCACATATAATTAAATAGAGGATTGAATGTTTACAATCAGCACATTCATGTATCAAATATATATTCTTCATGTGCAAAAATTCTTTCAAGTATGTCAACTCTCATGCTTCTGGGTTAAGATTTTGTATTTTCCTTTAAATTTAATTTTCTGGAATTGTAACAGATTATCAACATTTTTGTTTAAATTTCTGAGGTTTTTGAATGTGGAGAAAATCCTTAACAACATGGATCAAATGCACCATATAAGTACCAAAAAAAAATCCCTAAATGACAATTAAAATTAATTTAAAAAATAAATATATAAAATACCTAACAAAACTAAACATTCATTATTTTGGGGAAAGGCCTGCCTTGTTCATCTCTCATCACTGAGGGGTGGCAATACTGAATTGCAGAGGTTAATTATTGCACCTGAAATGAACAGTGCATTCAGGATGAACTGAATATTCTCGGTAAATGCAAATACTGAACATCAGCATTTCAACTGTCCTTACTTTGTAGACTTTGAAACATCAGCTGCATGTCCTGCTTCTTGAAAGGGATCCTAGAAGCCACTGACAGGAGGATTAAAAGGCAGAAAGACCCATAAAACCTGCAGGTTCTGCACCAGCTCAGGCACTACACCCTTCTCAGTGCTGCCCTTTCATTTTGATGCACAAAACTGTGCCACTGTTGAAGGAACTACCATGTGGAAGGCACAGCTCAGATGCAGAGCTTTAGTTTGCTATGACTGCATTGCCCAGTGGAAGAAGGTGCCATGGGCCAGTGGATCCCCAGAGAAGGAAAACTGTAAGACTGCAGCTGACAGCTCGATGAACTCACTTTGTATATGAAGAAGGGTATCAGAAAGTATCAAGTTATTTGCTGTTTGCTTTTTTTTTATTAACAAAAGCATAAGAGAAAGGAGTTAAGATTGGTGGTCCTGCTTAGAATCAATCAATAAAAATTCATCCACATCTACCATTATCCATTTTCTATTCTGTGAACACATGTACTTAGTAGCAGACAGATTAAACAAACAAAACAAACCACCAAAACAACCCCACACATATAGTTCTCTTGGGTGTTTTTAGATATGCATGGGGAAAGACATATTTAATAATAATAATAATCCTAGCGCAGTTCAATTTGCTTTGAGAGACCGAAATTCTGAAATTGTGGCTAATGAATGTAGTGAAAGTTTTGCACTTCTTTTCCAGGTTTGGGCCAGAATTTCACCTGTTATTTCCATAGATTCCTTTATTCTGAATTCTTCCATGTGATATATGTATCACAGCTGAATTACAAGACCTAAAAGTCTCAATATATGCTGGAGTTAGTCTTTGAATCTGAAAAGAAACTTCGAGAAAAATCAGCTCCTGCTCCAACAGAATGAAGAGTTCTGTTTTCCAGTATTTCAGTCATGGGAGTTGGGTTTAGTTCTTAGGCTGATTGAGATTGTTGCCATAGCTTTTAATACCATGAGTATATATATAGGGTCTTATGACTAAGACATTGCTACCTTTACATTCAGACTAAATCAGCATGATTCAGCATATGGCACCAAAACCTGTACTGATAAATGATGCTACAGTAAAATGTGGATAAAAAAATCAGGACCAAGAACATGAAAGTTAAAAAAATAGGCCAAAGTTTGGAAACATCTATTAGCTGTGCAAAAGAGTAGTGATTATAAAAACTACACACATGAAAACTATGCATTCATGTGTCTCTGGATTGAGATAACTGTTTATGTCACAGCTGTGGAGAAAAATAGTTATCAAAACTGTTGACAATTCTAGTCTATATACCTAATAGAAAATAAAATTTCAAGTTGATAAAACTGTTGTTTCCAAATGTGTATATGTGCATATGTGGGTAAGAATGACCTAATTGAAAATTAATCCTTTGTAAATTAATTAATCCATTTTTATGCACATAGATTTGCTTTGTCACCTTGAAATATATTGTGAAATTACTAAATGCAAATTATCAAATATTGCAATAGAATAATTATGACCTCGTTTAGCTTTTGCTAGATGTGAGGTATGGCTGATTTATAAGGAATTAGGATAAAGTTGTTTATATAGATATTTAAATTTTAATTTATTTACAAGAGAAAGATTAATATTTTATAGCTTTTAAGTTAGTATTTGTCTTACATCAGTTCACTGTTTTTCTAGGTAATGTATGTCTAGTAACTTGAAAGATGAACTAATAAAACAGCAGTCAGTGTAACTTTAGTGCATATTTGATCTTTCTGCATTATGAAATACATGGTCTCTACTCACCACATAGAAATCATGTGGCTGCTGTGTGTGCTGTTGAAGACAGTGAGAATGTAAGAGAGAACATCATTCTGTGCTTCACGGTGTGGAACTGTGACCTCCTGCCGTGTGAACTAGCAAGAGAGAACCACGATAGTGCATTGAAGTGATCTGAGAAATAGCAGTTCAGAGGAGTGAAGAAGAAAGTCTAGCATGGTAAATTTTGTCTGTCCACTTTGCAGTTGCCTTTTCTCTGCCAGGAATAGTGGTTTCATAGAGTCAGTGAACTAACTCCTGCCTGGGCAGGGACTCCTTGCAATAGAAACTAATTGCCAAAAGCAGGAAAGCTCTGGCAAGAGAAGACTTGCAGTGGGGTGCACTAAGGGAAAATGAGTGCATTGTGTGCCTTGGCTTGGCATTGCCTACTGCAGATCATCCTGCTAAAAGAAGCCAGAAACTGTACAGCTTATGCTCCAAAACACCCATCGTTTACTTACTCTCAGTTATCTGGGCTTGCCACTTCATTGTAGCAATGGACCCATGACATTTCAGCTGTTTTTCTAACTTAGGACTGTAGGTTGCTCTGGTGAAGAAAGTGGTTTTTCTCACCTGGATGCTTTTGACCTTACTCCATCATTTACTCTGTGCCTATTAAACACTGACAAAGGTAGGGAAAAAGCAAAGGTCACCAAACAGCAAATGAGAAGAAAGAATAAGAGCAAGTCAAAACCAAAAGAATTGTTGCTGTCATTAACCAAACACAGGAATCATTAATAAAAAACCCCAAAACTAAAAACACACACAAACAAAAATAGTACCTAGAAATCCTGTTCTGGAGCTGAAGTTCTACAGTTACCCCAGGAACAAAAATTAATTTAATTTTTTGAATATGCAAAAGTTTCTACTTCTGTATATGAATTGGAAAAAATAATTCACTGCTTGCAAAACAAACAGTTGAATTCCTTGATGTTAGTGAGAATAAGCACACAGCATAGCCCCCTAATTGGCAAAAACTAAGGGATTTTCAATTCATCTTATTAAAAATAAAAAGGAACTCTCAAAAACATCAGATCAAGTACTCATTTCTATGTAGGAAATACTGTTTGTTGATCAGTCTATGAGCATAAGTTTGCAGAGTCATTTTGTCCCACAATGCAGTTTAGAAGTATTACATTAATAATATGCCTTGCTCTGGAACAAATTTACACCAGCTATCTATTTTATAATATTCTGCCACCATTTATATTAAAAGTTTTTAAAAATAAATTTTTATGGAGCTTTAATCTAATGTTTATGATATGCGTGTAGTGAAAGAAATTTGAAAAAAAAAACTCACTTTATATAACCTATGTAAATAAAAAGACATTTTCCCTCAAAGGTTGTAAATACAAAAAAATATTTTTAGGCAAGTATTTTACTTTCCATGCTTTTAACTGCCACTGCCAATCAAAACCAAGCTGTATTAGAAACCTGTACTTTTCCAGAATAATCTTTGTAATAACATATTAATTGTAGTTTAATCAACAAATTTAACATGTTTTCAGATTTATTTAGTTTCTCATCCAAAGTTTTTAATTAAGCACAAAACCATTTAGGAAGTTGAGATTTTGAAGGAAGTGTCCTGACAACCATTCTTCACAGAAGTCTATCCATAGGATATCAGTTTCAATGAGAAATTGTCATGTGAGCTGCTGTGACCTTCTCTCCATCCGTCCCACCTTCCCCAACCAGGGGGAAATACATGTATTTTGAAAGTTAAACATAGCTGTCAATATCCCATTCTGAACATTAAGCATGTGCTGCTCTGGGTCAGGAATTTGTTGTCCAGTCTTACCTTATTCCTGGAAAGCAACTTCAAGGATTCCAGTGGTATCAGTCTCTTATCAGCAATATCATTTTTTGCAGGAGAAATGCTAACTTGATGCCCTGGATCCAAGCAAAGTTAGCAATATGAGCATCATTGAAACTATATTATATAGTTGTACTAAATAAAAAATATTCTATCATTCTACTTAAAGAGTGTCAAAAAATTGTTATATTCTTTAAAGCATATATTCCTCATCAATTTGGAAAATATTATAGACTGAAAAAATGACAGAGATTCCATAAGTAATAATGGAATAGGAAAGTTAGGTTTCAGTCAACTCACATATCTCATTAAATCAGCTCACGCCAAGGCTTTCATTCAAGCCAAAATTAGGATCTGTTGTTACTTGAAAATTCCATTCAAGTTTTCCAGCTCAGCCAGCCTGTGCCCATACAAGTATGCAACTAAAAGCAGTTAATCCTAGTAGGGAAGTAAATTAAATTTCACAAATATAAACATTGGAATTGTAAAGGTTATCATTTTATTCTTCCTCTGCCTACTCTCAGAAATCAAATCAATATTAGCAACAGTCCGGTACACTTAGTGCTGTATCAAAATACATGAGCAAGATTATGCACTGTGCAATGGTAACACTGTCTTTGCTGTGAGTGCTAGAAGTTCTTGCTCTCATCACTCTACCAAGGAGCGGCTGCTGTGACAGCCAGGCTGCTTCTCTGGGGTAGAGAAGGGCACTGTCCCATCCCGACAGTGCCTTGCTGACTCTGTGTGACACAAACATCGCTGTTCCCATGCCCACAGAAGCATGACAGGGAGCTCTCTGCATCCTCAACCTGCTCTGTCTTCTTAATGGTAAAGCATAGGAAAAGTCAATAGTTTGGTTTTTGTTGACAAAGCTTGTCTCCCAAAATGACATATATCCCAAGCTTTCATTTTGGATTTCTAAAAAGAGAAAAAGCCAACTGCACTAATTATTTGCTTTAAACTAAATTTAAACAGAAGGACTGCAGAGTGTTTTGTTGGGGTTTTTTGTGTTTGTTGTTTTTTGGGTTTTTTTCTGGTTAAAAATCACTATATTTGACAGGTAATGTTTTCTGCTTTTTACTTTAAAACAAAGATGAAGGAAAAAGTTTATTCTAATTTTTAATTTGTTAAACTGGAAAAAACATTATTGCTAAGCTTCCTGCCACAGATTTAATAACCAGATCTATATAGTACCTTATGACTACACTATTTCTGCCTTTGCAAAATAAATTATAGTATGTCTGTACATCTGTGGTTTTATTTATAATGATAGCTGCTACATCATGTTTTCCAAATTATGAAAGAAGAAAACATTTTTAAGGTTATGTCTTTTCACTGTTAACAGTTACAAAATGTGTAATTTCCTGCAAGCCTAGCACTTCATGAAGGCTATTGCCCATCTCCTCTGATCCTGGTGACAGGAGATTTTAAACAAAACTGGAATTATGTTGACTAGAAATGTAGATTTGAGTGATTTTTGACGAAATCTAAAGCCTCTGTCCTGTTCAGCAATATGTAAATGAGACTACTTGAGTGTTTTTCTAATGAGAATAAAAATTCATGGATTTGGGGGCAATTCTCCTGCTAGAGCTGTATAGCACAGGAGGTACACAGTGATGCCTTTGGTCACAAGCATCCCATCAACTTTTTGGAGCTGGTAGAGAGCTGATGACAAACCAGCTAAGAAAGAAATTACTGAATAACAACTATGAGAAACTTGTGTGGATGTGTGTGTATGAGAGAGCCTCTTAGGAAAATCTAAATCTAAAATTTCACAGCAGAGTCCAATTTGGGGTTTGGAGGGTTTTTTTGTACTGTGCATGCATTTTTAACAATTTCTCTTAGCTTCATTAGCTCCCTAGTGTCCAGTTTAGACAATCTCAATATAATATTAAATACAACAGCTCTGTGATAATCATTTATAGTTTAAGAAAACACAACAATTAAGACTGCCTTTGTAGTTGCTGTTTGTTTTGGCCCTCAGGGGTGACTTAACTCTACAGTTCATATGGGATTCCCCTTTTCTTGGAACACACAGACTGTCCCTGGGTAGTGTCAAGCTCAGGGCATTTCTGCCAGGAACTCCAGGGTCCCTCAGTCACATACAACAGTGCTGATGGAGGGAACCTGTGGGGAAGACAAGTATGCTCTTAATATCAAAGAGGAATGTTTTACTGCTACAGGTCTTCCAGCTCTGATACAGGCAGACTGATGTAGACATGCTGATGTCAAAGAGTAAGTCCAGAAGACCAGCTTATAGCCCAGGTGCTCTCCATTCTCATCCTTTTGATACGAAGTCAGGTTGATGGTGATTGGGAGTATGAAAAGCATCTTTGCTTCATGGACTAGACATTCTGCCAAAAGGCATACCACACCATGCCAAAAAAAAAANAAAAAAAAAAAAGAAAAAAGGTCTGTATAAAAGCTGGTTTAAGCAGAATTTAATGTAGCTATTAAGTTATTAGGTGTTTCTTCCTTTTCTCATACTGTGATTTCCTCTGTTTCTATTCCTTGGTTTGACTTTCATGGATTGTGTTTTCAGCCTCAGTTTTTTATTACTATCCCCCCTCTGTGTTGCTTCTTCATCTTGACATTCCCCTTTATTTTCTTGCTTCATGTTGCCCTACTGCCAACAAAATAGCCTACAGTTCTGGTGGACGTAATCCTTTCTTCTTTCAGGAATGGTAGAAGGAGGAGTTACAGGAAAACCATGTGTATTTCCTGCACTTCAGAATGAATTTACCAGTTTAATCAGTAAACAGATATCCAGCACAAAACAGATATTCTGAAATTTTTAGCTGACTCCTTCTAACAAATATCTACTGAGAGCACACAGGTGAAAATTTTCTAAGTCTCATAACTCAGCTATATTTCAGGTCACTTTTGCAGGAGAATTAAAAATGCCACCTGATCCTGCCAAATTGCTCCAAAGCAGGGTGCAAGGATAGCTAGAATCATATAGCTATGTGGTTTTATTTAAGCATAACAGTTTTTTCCCTGCTCTCCCTCCTGGAAAAACAGTACTACCTGAATTGAAACTGTACAGAAAATATACCTGAGACATTTGGCATGGAAAACTTTGATCTAAAAGATCAGTATTTGGCATTTATGAACATCAAAACAAGAGACAATTAAAGCTCAGAAATCAAAACATTAGGCAAGTTAAATATTTGTTAAAGCACGCTTGCTGCTTAATTGACCTGTTCATCAAAATAACAACAGTGTATATTTATAGTAAAAGGAATGCAAAGTACTCTTCTTACCCCTAAATAAGAAAGGTACGCAAACTATAAATAGCACTGTATGCTCTTTGAACCCTCTTCAGCACTGATTATTAGAGTGACCTGAGTAATTTTTGACAGGGGAAAAAAATGATAGTGACAGTTTATCAAACTCAGATTTCTGAAGGGAAGACTCCTACAATGACTGCACTTTCAATGAAATAAAGCCAGGGAACTCACGAGAATCTGCATGGTCCCTGTGGGCTCATCTGGTGGCTGTCTGGGGTTACTTGCCATACAGCCTGCTCAGGGCAAGAGGCTCCAAGTTTGCAGAGCTTCCTGAGAGGTGTTATACCTTTCAAATTGCTGTTCAGCAGAAACCCTGTATTAAAGATTTGTCTTTTCAAAATGCTTTATGTTTTAGCTCTCTGAAGTAGCTAGAAATTATGTTCTGTGTGTGTAAAAGTATCCCTTGAATAGGTAAGAATTTGATATATTTCAAAAGTTTAACTTGAGAAACTGGCAGATAAAACACAAAGCTGTATCAGTTACAGATACAAAATTTAAAATATCCAAAGAAAATATGATAATTACATTACAAAATTAAAGATGACCCAATATACTCCAGTAATATTACATAGGCAAATAATATAAAAATCAAATTCTCTACCTATTTCCCATCTAGGCAACTCTGCTAATTTTTTTAACAAACTAAAAGCATAACAAGAAAGATATATTAGACATGGGTAAGAGACTTCATTAATGAACAGTGAAAGTTTAAAGATGTTGCTTTGGAAACACTAGAAATGGATTCTTATCTTTCTGCGAAAGTAATGTGCTGTATGCTATTTGGTCTGCACCTGTAAGCCTGTTAGCAATTTCTTTCTCACACAGTTTAACTCAAATCAGTCCTGAAATTCCATCAGCCACATCATTTTCCCTAGGAAATACTGCAAGAAAAATAAGCAGCATGCCCTTGGAGGTGTTTTTCTAACCTCAATCTCTTACTCCCTCCCCCCAGTTGTTTTGCTTTTTTTAAACACTAAACAATGCACATAAATTTAAGTAAGCTGGAACTATGTCATTAAAAAATTACATAATGTCATGTAGAAGAGCCAGCATTAAATTTACTTGGAAATAAATTGTTGTTTCTCCAAGATATGCTATTATTGGATAGAACCCTAATACACAACTGTCCTTATGACCCCATGTGTTTCATCCAGATTTATCTTTTAGCCATTGTTTATGAATGTTCTTAAACTCACTTGATAACCATTTTACTAAGTCATTGCAATGACATACAACTTGTCATCTGGATCAGCAATTTCCAATCCATAGTGTTATCTGTTACTTTTGTTCACAAGATTTAGCTGAACACAATTCTTCCTAATAACCTGTTAAAACCCCACTATACAGGTCTAGTTCCAAAATCTAGTTAGCCTCATGTCTTCTTTTTTTTCCCTCCCCCAAAACCATCCAACACAAATGCCTACAGATGAATATAAAAGCAGAGGAAGTGATAGAGGGATGCCTCCCTAGAAGACTCCTCCAGATTCCAGTGAAGGGTAACATGATGAGTTACAATAAGCTTTATTGTTCTAAAATAAAAGACCTTTTGTTAATAAATCTGTAGGAAACTGAGCCTAGATATCCTTTTCTTGTTGGCTCAAATATCCGTAACAAAAATCTTGCAAATAAGTCGGATTATGTCCCTCCTCTTGCCTCTCCTTCATGACCTCCATACAGCCTTTTGCTCCTTCACCTTCATGCTGCAGATCAGTTGTACCAATAAAAGCACAAAAAGGAATCTCAATTAAGAAGGCACTTTCTAAATCATTTTCAAGCAGGCTTTTGCCCCACAGCAATGGGTATACAGTGCAGTCACCCACACTCCTCCAGTACAGTTCCAGTTGTAAGCCCTGGGATAGGATGGACACAGCGGGAAGGCTGAGGAACTGGGGTGGGGGGAGAGGGTGGTTTAATCTGATCGGGCTACTGAGACAAACATGGTTTGTAACTCCCCTATAAACAGAATAATCTTTAGCATGAAGGGGGATTTAATATGATGAGAGTCCAGCTCTCATATATGACAAATTATAGTAAATGTTGTTCTTAGAATTTTCAAGTAGGTTAGTGATACCCATTTCTCCAACATTGATCTATTTTTCCACAACAAAGGGAAAGTTCAGTACCTGCCACTGTTAATGTAAATCACACATAAGGAAATTAAGTAGGAAATCATGATGGGTTAACTTAATAGTCACTCAGCTTGCTCTCAGTTTTTAACAGCTGGAAGTGAACTAGATAAACAGCATACTAACTTTACAAAAATACTAAATATTTCCAAGTAGCTGGCTTGTGTTTACTACATCTTTCCAGTTTAATATTAATCGTGATCGTTGAATAATTTTACTGATGTGCTTCTTAAGCTTGCTTGGAAGAACATTTCACAGATATTTTTAGAATGCATATTGCATTCAGTGTGGAATTTTTGCTATTGGAAAAAGCAGTTTGATGGATGTAACATGACAAATCATCTTGCTGCTACCCACCTACTTATTATTCAGGTCCCTAATGTTAGTTACAAGGATTTTGTAGCACTTGATATTACACTGCTGCCCTGGATTTTCCTGTTTACAAAGACATTGTTTGTAAAACACCATCCATTTCTCAGGAGTAACCACTAATGGCTCCACAGCTGCTCCACCATCTTCTTTAAGCACCTTATGGTGAATTTACCAGGCTGATTTGAAACATCTAGCTTCTTTCAACATGCTATTTGTGACAAAGACCTCCTGATAATCTAACAGAAACACTACCCCCTAGGCTTCATAAGAATGTATGAACATGTAGGACAGGTAAAAACAAAACCAGTAAAACACTCAGGCAACAGCAGGTTGATAATTAAAAAAATAAAGACATTTGAATGTCTGAAGTCCATCCTAGTCAAGGACAGAGTTTGGGAGAAAATGGAAGGAAAGCGGGGAAGGGGGATGTAACACCTGAAAGCGCAGAATCCCATAATTGTGAATTTGAGTAATTCCTTCCCACACCTAGCAAAAATAATACCTTGAGGAAAAGAGTATTGAAAGTCAACAAAAGCAATAAGTGATTCTAAAAGCTGAAATTTCTTTTAGTAGTCCATATACACAGGACAGATTTTAATCCCTTTTTAACCCCAAATTTTAATATTTGGGGTTTTTTCACTTAAAGGTTAGAGAACTTTAACATACTGACATATAGTTCAGCACAGAACATAATGACTGTCTGCAAACATGCCTGCTTCACAAATGGCCAGAGCTCTTTGAGTCCTTTGTAGAGACCCATCAAACTGTACCATTAATTTTCTTAGCTGATTAAAATATCAGAATTCCATATACCCGGCAGTGGTTAAAATGTAATGATGCATTTTCCAGAAATAACTACCATGTTCTACTTTACAAAAGGAAGAAGCAGCAAACATCATGCTACTACCTTTATCCAGACAAAAATAAGTTACTTTGTTCATGTATGATCCCTTCTGCTCAAAAAGGTAGAGAAGGAAAAAGGAGAAACAAGACAGTAAACAAAATGCCGCTTAATGACGGGGAGAAGAACAAATTCCTTTGATTCATTAAAATAACATTATACCCAGCATTTCTCCACCCCCCACTGCGCCCTCAGTGAAGTTACAAAAGCAGTGGATGATTTTCTGTACAGCCCCAACCTACTTTATTTCAGATGTCGAGTACAAGCAATATTTTGATACACAAAATAGGAAAGAATATTGACAGGTTTAAGCAAATCCCTACAATGAAGGGATGTAAAAAGCATTAGGAAAAGACAGTATATTACTATAGCCCACCAAAAAGCCACTGACTAAAGAAAACAATCCCAACAGGGGTTCCATCAATTTACCTCCTCATTCTTCCCAAAAGATCAAGCAAAGAGCAGTTTAATTATTACTCTCTTGCATTCCTGAGGCTGCCATTTGGCAAAAATGCAGAGATTACCTTTGCTGCACAATATCTTTGTGGTTTCTGTATCATACTAGGAGATTCTTCCACTTACCCCTTTTTATTTAAATATAAGTAACAAAATACATTAAGTTTGAATAATAATCTTTATTTCTTTATTAGTTTATTTGTAAAAGGTACATTGTAATCCTGAGCTACTGCTTTTATACATTTAGCATGATACAAAGACAGATCATTTACAGTTTAATCATTTACATTTATTGTGCTCCAAAATCCTTATCCGAATATCATTTTGTCTTAGCAGGAACATAGATAATTTAAATTACATGTATCCCTGAAACATCCATATTAATTTACCCATCTGACCCCATTATCTAAATTACTACAGTCGTCTAAATCACTCAGGTCATTCCTTTTGAATTTAGCAAAAACTTGTTTAAAACTATAAAGATGGGCAGTGCAAGAACTGGTCCCTCAATCCTTTGTGAATACATCATTAGAAAAAACTTTCTGTTTCCGTATTCTCTTGGCAAGTCAGTGCTAAATTGACTAGATGTACTTGATGGAATGGTCCAAGTAATAGTTTACTCATTTCCTTATTACAGCAGTTAATGAGAATTTACAGTGTCTCCCTTTGCAGTGACCAGTGTCATAAATCCAAAGAGGGAAAATCTGACATGATCAGAGGAAGCAACCCATCACCATCTTATTGTCATCTACATGACACTGAATTATTACAAACCAATTCATATGAAATGCTTCCCTTAGACCCTGTAAAGGAACTTGTACGAATAACCGAAGTTAAGTTCCATAATCCGAGCATGGCTTTTAGGATTTGCCAGTTAAAAAAAAAAAACAAAACAATAAACAAACAAAAATCCCAAACCAAATCCCAAATTCAAGTCCCAGGATCCTTGAAAAGAAAGCATTTATTATAACTGAAATTCAGTCCTAGATAGATGGAAATTTAATTGGACTACCAAAATAGCATCTCTCTACCTGAAAACTCTCCGAGCATACAGTGTTTACAAATGTCTCTCTAGCAACAGTGTCAGTCTTTTAAAGTACACCCATAACTTTTGTTTCCTGAATAAGGTCACTATGATCTTAGGCAAAAGGTACGGTAAGCAGTTCAAGCAAAATGCTTATTGCTTAGGTTTTAAAGCAAGCCACTTGAATATAATTTTAGTTAAAATGTTAAGTACAAATGTGAAGCTACTGTAGAAACACTTATAAACACTCTTGCTTTTGAATTTTTACTGATCATCTAGAAAAATGGCAGACGGATTTTAACGTAACAAAGGAAATGTAAAACTTAATACTGACTGTTGAAATAAAATTCAACACCTATAAGGACAGAGTTATGAACATGTAAACACAGCTTTAGTATTCAGAGCTAGGGAATCTAGCAGCAAAACAAACTATTTGCATATTATGTAGTGCAATGAACATTTGTTCTTAGAGACCCCCAGTCTTTAAACTACTTTGAACAGAATGGAATCCTTACAGGAAAGGTTTTAAAAGTGTCCAAGACGTAATATCCAGAATTACTAGACGTTCATCTATAACCTAACAATTTTTCTACGCAAAACTGTGCTCTGGATAACTGACTTTAATGGCTCCCCAGTAGCAGGCTCGAATGAGGCAGATTAAACCTAAGAGATAAGCAACAGCCCAAGAAACGTACGTTGCGTGAAATTGCCTGGCGAAATCTTGTGTACCAACCTAAAAAGAGAAAACAGAGGTGTCAAACATACAGCACTATCTGCTCCTCACGGAAGAGCAAGTTATATTAAGAAGTATTTCAGCATCTTTTCAAGTCTGATAAGGGCAAATCAGATATTTTATTAGCTTAATTTTGCACAACCAGAGGATAATTGAGCTTGAAAGGGACACCAGGAGACCTCTAGCGCAAACTTCCCAGTCAAAGCAGGGTCATCTCTAAGGTTGTTCAGAGTTTTAACCCAGAGAGGTCCCAAAAAAACCCCAAAGGATAAAGGCTACACAAGCCTGTGGACAAACCTGATGGAAAATTTTCCCACAATTTTCAAATTCAGTAAGGTCATAAAAAAAATAAAAACAAATCTCTCACTGTTTTTATTTCTTTGTCCCTATTAGGGAAACTGGAAAATCCTTCATAACTTATTTAAGCTCACATATAAGTAATTATTCAAGTTAAAATGCAAGTTAGAGGCATAATGAGAATTAAACACATGAATTTACTGCAAGTATTTCCTTACATGTACTTTTTCTGGGATTGCCAGATAGAAAGTTGGCTCTACTAACCAGTACCAGATACTGGTAAGCCAGATAGTTTTCCAAGTAACAGAACAAGAGTGTGAGCTTTTTCATTTTTTTTATATCTTATTATCTGGTTTTACTCCTTATAGCTTGTACAAAGACACATACATATTTCTAGCTTTTAGAATCCCATTCACCTCTGCTGCAGTGGAACTTACATTCATGGCTATGCAGCAAGAAGTATTTCTGGAAACCTGGAAGTTTTGAGAGCTCTAGCAAGAGGAAGATGTTCCAGTATTTCTACAGTGAAGTAAACCATTTTTCATAAAACTGAAGTTTTCAAAGAGATGAAGAGTCAAATTTAACATCAGAAAAAAGAAATTCTCACAGTGCTGGAACACTAATTTTTTTTTAGAAGCATTTAATTTTTCTGACTAAGTCCATGGTTTTAATAGAGATGACAAAAACTACACAGAAAGGTTTACTCAAATGCTGGAGAAGAAACAGCTAGTCAACTAAGAGAGCTCCTCTGAACATACACAGCCTTGAACCCAGTTGCAATTACATCATGGGACATCACTCACAGTTAATCCAACGCCAATGAAGATGCATATCATTCCAATGGTAATATATGCACAGCAGCGCCTCCGTGGCAGCGCACTTCCAACAGATGAACTGTTAAGAAATAATGGTGGTGTAAAGTAAAAACCCAAAACGACCCTCCAACCAACCAAATAACAGACACCAAAAAAACAACTCCTGCCATCAATACATCACTAGTAATTCTTCCGTCTAAATGGGGAGATGGAAAGAGGATGGCAATACACAGCCCTGAGATTAGAGCATGGTGCTAACAATACCAAGGTTGAGGGTTTGGACCCTCACTTAGGAGTTGGATTCAATGATGCTTGTGGGTCCCTTCCAACTCCGAATATCCAGTGATTCCGAATTGAGTGACATACACGATCTTAAGCTAATAAAGTTGTAGGGAAAGTCTCTAGTTATACTATGAAGTACAAGACAGAGTCCACATGTTTACTTTAAAGGGCAACTATTAGTGATTATCTAATACCTAAAAATCTAGGTGCTTACAAGAAGGAGAATGATGTCACACCTCCTGTGCCCAGAGCACACTCAGGTAAGTATCTTGAATAGGCTTTGGATTGCAAAACTTAAGTTTGCTTTGCAGCTTCTGTGTAGATTGCAAGACACCCTTCAAAACTTAATACATCAGCATACAGCCTTAATACAGTCACTGCATCTAAGTAACAGGAAATCTCTTCTACTACTGCTAAATGTCATTAATAACACCTTCATTATCCATTTCCTGGAGTAGGTCAGTCAGTACTGTTCAGTAGCTAAACTCTGCCCTGTTTCTTGAAGACAAACACAAATTGTTTTAGTCACAGACATGTAATTTTTTCCATGTTCAATAGCTCTAAAGACTGAAATTCTTTAGACATCTCTAAGTCAGTTTTAATAGCTTCAAAAACATGACAAGTTCTTCTTACTTTCCAATTTCTACCAGAAGTTACATGAGCTGCAGAAATCACTTCTGACAACCAAGGTAAATAAATTCCCTGAAAGTTCTGTCACTCATCATAGGGACTATGAACTCCAGGACAGACAGTTTTGTCTATACTTGCTGCATAAAGCTATCACAGTGCTTCAGTCAAAGAGAATATAATATGCAAATAAAACATTACATTATTTACTACAGGTTAGAAAAATCATTTCAGAAGCTCAGCACTGTTTAGGAAATACACCTTGTGTCACACATATTGCTGCATGCAATGACATGCAGCTATATACTAATGAGGAAAATGGGAACATGATTTAATTCCATTGAAACAATAAACAGACTAGAGAGGCAGAGGTGCTTTCATAAACCATGTACCATCTATATCAGAGATGGTTTTGAAGCATCCTGAAGCATGCTATCATTACTTAAGTACTTCATCCCATTCTGGGAGATAACACACCTTTGGAAATAACTGAATTGAATGCTTGTATTATGTGTTCAAGAATGCAAGGGAAAGTAATTTTCACCTCATGATAGTTCAACATATTCAAGATAACTTGTGGAAAGAAGAAAACACTACTAAACTATTCAAGTAGTACATGCATCATATGACAGACCAAATTTCTAGCTCCAGTTAATTAACCACATAGTAAGGCCTCATATGCTTAGCATGTGACTAAAATTTTTTAAGCATTCATCTTAGAAAGCCTTCAAATGGAGCTTAAGCAGCTTTACTCCAACATTATTTCTTTACAAGGAATTTCTAAAATGATCCAAGGGAAAAAAAAAGACAAAAAACCAACAAACCACATACCACCACAGTCCTCAAGCTAACACACTGAGCTTCATTTTGCAAGGCAAGGGATGAAACAGTGACCACTCACAAGCCATTTTCAGAAGGGGAGTAGAAGTCCACAAACAATTGTTCATTAATTTTCATAGGGAAATTATTTTTTACCAAAAGCTTTACAGTACACATGTGGGATGGGACTGGGGGACCTGTGTGGTGTGATCAGTGTGTGAGAATTCCCACCTGGGGAAATAATGGTATCTTACAGTCCTCTCTCTCACACACACACCACTCTACACACTCCCTCAAAAGCTACCCTACAGCCATTCTAGAAAAAGGGTATGTTGTCCAATTCCAACTTACATGAGAAAAATAATCAAACCAAAAAGTAGTTGTATAAAAGGGGAAAGGGAGGAGACACTTGTCAAACTGACCTTAGGTTCCCTCCTCTGCAGGATTTCCTGGCTATGTACTCAGAGTTAATTCTATTACAGAGCTGGATACCGTAAGATTAGTTGGTAGAAACGTCATGTTCAATACACCTAAACCATGCATGGTATTTTCTGTGCTGTGTATTTCATGCAGAGACAAAGTTCATTCTGAGAAAGAGACCTTCAGTTTCACAGCTGACTTACAATCTTGTTTTTGTAATCATAACATTGCATGCACTGTATTTTCCATCCATGTCTCTCAAGCTTTGTCTCATCCTATCCATTAAAAAAGGTCAAGGGAGAAACTATAACCTCAAATACCACAAAAAGGAAATGTAAAGAACGTCTCAATTTAGCTGCCTTTCTCTTTCCCTAAAAGGCAAAGATGATATAAATATATAAAGTTTCTACAGCCACATAACAGACCTGGGAATATTTAGCAATTCAAATAAATCATAATTCATTTTTCACCTCCTGACAGTAATACTAGCCACTCTAAATAGCAAGGTTTCCCTCTACCCACTTCAAATTACACATGAACATCTCAAACTAATTTTCAATAAAGAAGGCTAAAACCCTACCTCAAAACCTAGGAACTCCAACAACTCTGACAAACACATTTGGAAATCTGGGATCAAAAGAAAGTTTTTGCATCACAGAAGCAGCCAATTAGTTCCACTGTGGGAGTGGGAACTCACTACAGAGCTATCCAGAAGGCAGCGGTTCTTTCTTTCTGAGCTGCTGCTGAGGAAACAAAGGCATCTGTCAAACCTTTGGGCAGCAGCAGCAGAGAGAAAAGACACCTGAGTGAATTTAGCATCAGGTAGTAATTAGAAGAGGGGAAAACCACCACAAGGGACAAAGGCTATAAAAAGTAGCACAGGAAAGAATGCGGGGTCTCTTGTGCTCCAAATAATAGGAATTATGGCCAGGATTTCAGGTATGCTTTCAGAAGTACTTTTAAGAAGAAAATCAAAATGCCAATAATCTGAAGACGAACAGCACTGCTGAAACTACCCTCCACAGAAGTGATGGGGATCCAACACCTCTCTCTTTCCTGAAAGTCCTACAGACTTTAAAGGTGTTACAAATTCATTAGGGTTCATGGTTTTGTCAGATCTTAAAAAGTAAAATAGGTAGATTCTAAAGGAAAAAGAGTTGACATTCTAAAATAACAACTTGGAGCATTCAACTCCATTTCTAGTAACTGAATTCATAATCCTGAAGTTTCTAGATAATTTAATATACAGCTCAGGAAAGAGAACAGCAGACAAAAAAAAGTTCCTGCTTCTTCTCCCATCATTAAATAACAAAATTACCAGGAGCCTCCCTTGAATCTCTGTCTGTTGGCTGAGAAACATCTGGTATTTTGAAATACATAAGAACATTAAATCAGTTAAAAAAAAAAAAAAGAACAGTTTCTCCTCCATTCCCAGGTGTCACTATAGAATAAAACTGTTATCATGACAATTTCCTCATTAGCTACATTTATTGTCCCAAAGCAGTGGAGAATGTGCAACTAAGGGCCTGTGACAGGCAGCACCACTACACATCACAAGGGCTTCTGCAAACAGCTTACCCATACTGGCATGACAGCTTTATAGTCCATTTCCAAAGAGAATTGGTCATTTGCCAAATAAGTGATTTTATTCTTTGCATCACATCAATTTCCCATATTTCCCAAGTTATTTCGCAAGATAAAAAGGTACGTTACAAAATAAATTTGTAACCAGAAGGGTAGCACGTAGATGGGATTAAAAACAAAAAAGATCCTATTTCCCCCAACATCCATATATGAAAGGTTCCTTTGTTTATGTACTCTGAGGCATGATCATTTTATTTTTCCCTGAACATTGTTTCATTATTGACCATTTCATGTAATAACTCTTGATCTTCCCAGCAGTTTTAAAAGACATTAAGCTCTACTCTCCATCAACCAAATAGGTCACAAACAATCTGCAGAGATTCACTGCACTTTTAAAAACATTTGAAACAAAGTTATGAAAATTATTTGAGAATGTAAAAGTCTCAGCTGCTGTCTCCTTGAAAAACTTACTGTTGCAGTGATTCAAGGTGCCTTGTGCCTCAGTCTGCACTATCCATTTTTCAATGACAATCATCAACTGAGTCAACAGAAGGAATGAATAGTTTTGCATCTGACTACTCAGCTACTAATGAAAGAAGTTTTGCATTAATAAGCTGAAACAAAGAACCTCAGGTTCCCTTCTAACTATTTGGCTACGACAACCTCTGACAAAGACCTGAGCGAAAGCAGGTCACCACAGTTAATTTATTCTGTCATCACAACTCAAAGCTCTGTCTCACCTATGCTGTGCCCTAAATCCAAGTATTAGAAATGTTTATGCTGCTGGAAGTGCAGAACTCCTGACCACTGCAGGAAAATGCAGGAAAACACCAGGCAACTCAAAGCTTAATTACAATATTCCACAGTTTGCATCCTCAGCCCAGGGACCGACATGCCAACTTGTTAGAATTAGTTTTGCGTTCTTCAGTACAGTTGCCACTCAAGCTGTAATTATCACAAATTGCACTGCAGAGAGGCTCCTGATTCCTTACAAACAGATAGCATGCTTTCTGCTTTATAGACAGAAATATTAAGAAAAGCTTAGACTCCAGTTGCAATTTAAAGTACAAATAACATTAATCAACAGAAGAGAGACCAAAAGATCACATGGTGTGACTTTTGGACTGTTGCCTGGAGTGTGGTTTATTTTGCTGCTGTTACTGTTGGGGTTGATTTTTTTTGGTTGGTTGGTTTTTGTTGTTTTTATTTTTTTTTAATATTAAGCAGCAAATAATTTTGTACCTAAGGAGAGTCAAGAAAAAAGCTGAGGTCAGCTATCAGGAGTGACATGATAAAATATAAAACTTAATTGCAGTTAGTTTGAAAACAAACCAAACAGTAAAAGACCAGCCCCTCTCCCAAGTACTGAAGAGACTTAATGCAACTACAGTCAGTACAAACACCCCTGCAAAGCAACATCTCATCAAGACTGAGTTTATTTGACCTAAGCAAACTAGAACATATCTACTACTACACATGTCATCAGTTGCACCCCTGAGGTTAAACATGGCAGTAGACTGAATTCTCTGTCAAATGCTCCAATAAAAAGCCTTCAGCCACTCTTGAAGGCCAGGCCATGCCCACACCTACAGTACATTTATCCTAAGCCTTATAAATCAGCAGGATGCAAAATTCTCTGAAGTAGTATTTTAATCTTATTTCACACCCCGTGGTTGAGATTCTATGCAAATTTCAAGTAGTGTAGTTTTTAACAATTCAAACTAAGTATTCCTGACCTCAAATAAGAAAGGCTCAAAAAGAGTACCAAACAAAAAACCAAAACAAACTCTTGCAGCTCTGGTATCCTAATTCTTCTTATTGAATAACAAATGAATGGACAAGTTATTTCACCATAATTCATAAACATTAAACAAGCTAATGCATTGAGATGCTTAGTTGAGTTTATAATATCAGTAAAACCTCTTTCAAATTAAGATTATTTCCTTTCCTTCTTTTAAAATAAGACAAATCAAGTTCTACATTTAAAGATGACATCTGATTACTGCTGCATGAAGGTGTAAAATTTCAAGGATACAAGCTGTTAATTTTAGCAACCCATTCGGTTTTTGTTGTAGCAACTTATTTTTGCCTCTACCAATTCAATCAGAGCATTTTCATAAATGTAGGTTGGGTTTGTCGAAGTTACTGATTTGTGCATAAAGAGTGGAGAATTCATGTGCACACAACATGAACTTTAGCCTTGAAGTTCAGATGAGCATTGCAAAATAATCAGCACAGCTGACACATTTTACTCCAAAGACCTTTACAGAAGAAACACTAGCAACTTCACAGTAATTTACATAACTTTGCTTTCAGAGAACTTACATTTTTTTGCAGTGTGGGCATTTTGCTAGTGTGTTAAACCTCAGTTCCATCCACTGTAAAAAGAAAAAAAGGGAAAGGTTGAAAATTTGACCTGAGAAAATGTTTGTTGCATTTCATCCTAAATGTCACTATGAAAACATTTTGCTTCTCAGACTTGCTTTTACTTGTTTCTTGCTTTCTTCCATAAATGGGATGCCCTTTTGTCAGTGGCAACATAGGATTGGGATTTCCATGTGAACATTTCCCATGACTTGCCTTAGTATTACAAAATTTGCTTGACGTAATGTGGTTGCATCCACAGGCATAGTATGGGCAATATTATAATATTAGTATGTTTTCTTCTCTTACTTAACAACCATGAATATACTCTGAATCAAAATAAGTGTGTTTTCTTTGGCACAATCACAGAATTATAGAAGCATTTTCCCATCTTTCCCCAATCCTTGCATCATTTGTGAAAACTAAGTTATGGGTACACAGAAAGATTAGCTAAAGAATATTTTAGAAAGTAGATATCTAAGTTTTATATACTAATAAAACAGAAAACACTATTGGCTTACATGACTTTTAAAAAGATGGTATGTAAAACTTTACATATGGTCTGGTCATAACCTTCCATGCAGACTAAAACCTATGTGGCAAATAGTGAAAATAATGCCTAGAACTACTTCAACCAGGGGATAGTGATATACCCATTTAAAAGCCACAGGTTCTCTTAAATTTCATTCCATCATAACAGAAGTATTAAACAAGCATTTTAAACACATCTGCCTTGATCAAGGTGATAAGGTTATTGTTCTTTACCCTGCAAACAGTTATATTGTAATTGCAGCTCTCTTCCCTTGCTTTTCTCAGTTGGAGGTTAGTTTGCAGTTTTCCTGGTAAAATGCAATTCTCCTCTCCCCTCTCTTCTGGTTTTATGCAAAAATCACACTGCAATTTAATAGCAGGGGAGGAAGCCACAGTGCAGATCACCAGTGCCTCACCTCCATTAGGATCTGCCTTATCTCCATGAGAAATCTGAAGTCAGCCTACTGAAGTAAATAGTGTTATAACTGCTACAACCACAAATCAAAAGCCACAGCCCATCCTTGTATGGAAATCAGGACCAGCCTACAGCACAGCACCACTTAAACACTGAGCAAAAAATATTTGATGTGCAAAGAGGATGTGTCTCCTCATGCCTTGCCAGTATAAGCAGATTTTGCTGTGAGCAAGGTTTCAATCTGTAGAATTTAAATATAATAGTATTTAGAGTGCATTTTCCTGCCTCTTGAAGGTCTGCCTCAGTTTTACTTGGAGATAATTCCCCACTAAAAAGAAATCCTTTTTTTCACCCCTGGTTCTGAAGTATACAATTACACATTTAAAGAACAACTGGTATAATTCGTTTACAAGAGTTGGGCAAACTGATCTAGCATAGTTCTATTTTATCCCTTAATAAGACTTCTGTAATACTCCCCACACAAGCAAAGCATTTTAGAAGCATTAATTCTACTTCCACATTCCTGGCAGAGAAGCAAGTTAGATATTCACCTGAATCCCCGTCAAAAACCTACTCAATTTCACGTAGTTTCCCTAGCTCCCCACAGTGGAAGTGGAATAGGATACAACTGTCAATGTTGGGGATGGAAACAGGTCTCATCAGAGCAGTTATTTCAGCTTTTGAAACTCCAATTCCAGAAACAGAAGGTAGTCTAAATCAAGGACTTATATTTTACCTATTTTTAATTCACCTTCATTTCTGTACACTAGTTTTATCACAGTGTAAACTACTCCATTTCCAAATTTACTCATTAATGATCTTTCTAGGATTTTAAGATTCTAATTATTAATGGCTACAAACTCAAATGCACTTGGGATTCAAGTACAGATAGAAAAGAGAGGCAGCAATAATCTGTTTTCATAGAGAGTTATCTGAAAGTACCAGAAGCACTAACAGTTACGATGTTTTCTGCACATACCAGAAATATTTGCAGAAAAGAAAGAACAAAAATATGACAAGACATTCAAACTTCAAGAATTCAGATCACATTAGCAGGGGGGAAAGGTTGCGTTCATGCACGTTGTAATTCATGGAGCTTTGGTAGGTTTAGCAAGTAAGTTAAAATCATGCTTAAGCTGGTATTTTTTTAACACATAATTGAGAGTGCTTCAAAGTACCTAATATTCATTCATGTTGTTAAGAAAGGTTCACGTTACAGTAACATGAAATTTATCTCTCTACTGAGAATACAAACTATAATTTTCTAATGGAAACAACAGAATAAATGCTAGCCCAAATCCCTGTTTAGATGTACTGAAACACAAATGAAGAGAGATAAGGATTCCAGAGCTCTTCAGCATTTCAGCTGTAGACAAAACCAGACATCCATCCATGGAATTACTAGAAGAATATGTCAAACTTGTTTTCCTTCCGAGCCTAAAATAGTTCTCAGTACATTTAATGTAAGATAAAGAGGAAAATGCACACATATACAGCCCTACATACAGCTGCTTCTGCAAAAGAAGCTTCCCCTCCACTCCCTTCACGTCCAGTATTTTGCTTTGGAAAAGCAAAATACTTCTTCAGGTTAAAACATGTCTAAGTTCTCTGAAAAGTTTAAAGGGTTTTCTAGTAAATTATTTCAGAAGAAATAATTTTCATATTTGATTACTTAAAAAAATATAAGTGACAAATCATAGTGCTTAGCCTACAGCCTGTGGCTTCCATAGCTTGCTCCTGGATTTTTGTACTTGAGGTCTCTCTAAAAGCAGGACAGTAGCAGGAGATGGCAGAGAGGTGGACAACACAGGGACAGCCCTCCCTGACCCACCACCCTTTCCAAAGGCAGTGGAAAGTCTGTGGCTGTCAGAGGCTATCACAGACAGAAAGGTCCCTGCGGGGGTTGCAGAGATGACTTCCTGCTGGCAGAAACAGTAACTATCACAACACAAATCCAGAAGCATTCAAAACAAGCCCAAATCAGATCAAACTGTGATCCTGAAACATAGTTAAAACCCTTGTCCTGCCCTCCTTTTCTGTTCTACCCCTTTTTCCACTTGTCTGAACTCCAAATCTGCCAGAAACAGTGGAAGTCGTAACACAGAAAAGATTTCTATCAGGTTACCAAGGGAAAGATCTCATTAAGAAAATGTGAATAACTATTGATAGTTCAGCTACAGTATCACTTCAGTAATAAGCATGGCAGCTGAAACAGAGAAACCTTAAGGCATTCCATAGCATGGAGCATGCTTTTCGTGATTGGTGAATACACCCCCAACATGTGCAGAGGCAAGGAAAGCACAGCCCATACTTATGCTTGCATATGGAAAAAAAATCTTAGGAAGTGGTAAACAAGTTTATGCTCTTAAAAGAGCACAGAACACACAAATGACAATTACACTTTCCCAGCCCAGGGATTCTAGCTTTGCTTGTCTATTTTATATATTTTTTAACTGCCAAGTAAAAGGGATAACCTACTGAGTTGCTGAGAGATGCATCTAGCATTATACATTTTCTTGACAATGTGGAGATAACGAAAAGCAGAAATACCTATGCAGAAGCGAATTTCCAGGCTGGCTAAAACATTTTTTTTTATTTTGCTTTTTTTTTCTGCTCAATCTCAAATCCAAGCAATTTCCTGATTTTCCTTAACTAAAAATTTTTTTGGACAGCTTCAGACTTCATTACAGAAATAAAGATACAAGCAAAAGTCTGGTGGGAAAACTGTGAAGTGAGAAGAAAAAAGTTTGTTTCTTGCTAACTCAGCATAAAAGAATACCAAACTTCCTATTTCTAATGATTTGGAAATTTTCTTTTCAATGTACCATGAAGTGACAAATTGGTCTTACTGGCAGATAGGACTATGACGTTCAGAATATTGCAGTTCCCTAAAGCAACCATTAGATCTCAAGTCACATGCACAAATCTCAAAATAGAAAACTTAGCCTTTTAAGGCATAATCAAGTAGTTATGGGGAAAAAAACGCCTTTATGGGTTTTTTCCCCCCTTATATTCACCTGAAGTAGTTCACAGTGTAAACTACAAAGTTAATTTAGGCTGTACTGATACAGAGCAAAAGGGGAATAAAGATAAGTAAAACTCCTATGCTTATGAAAATCCCAAAAGATGGGCAAAAAAAAAAAAAAGGCAAGCAGAAAACCAACTTCAGCTATCTTCAGTTACTGACTTCCGCTCTTCAGCAAGAGTTACAAGAGAAATATATATTTTTCAATAAAGAGGCAGAATTAGTAGACAGGATATTTCTGAAGCATCTCTCTAATGGCTCTTCAGTTAGCACATTACTTGTAAATCCGTAATGAGATTTCTAATCTCCCTTGAAAAAATAAAAAAGTGTAAGGGCCATTTCCCCCTTCCTGCATTCATCACCTAAATGTAGCAGTTAAACTACTACAGAACACCTGTCCTGGTTTCAGCTGGGATTACCAATATGCTTCTTAGTAACTAGCTCGTACAGCACCGTGTTTTGGATTCAGTAACAATGTCGGTAACAAAACTAATGTTTTAGTTGTTGCCAAATTGTGTTTACCCTAAGTCAAGGACTTGCCAGTTTCTCATGCCATGCCAGCAAACAGGTGCACAAAGAGCTCAAGAGAGCACAGCCAGGACAGCTGAACTGAACTAGCCAAAGGGATATTCCATACCACAGAACATCACGTTCGGTATATAACCTGGGGGAAGTTGGCTGAGAGATGCAGATTGCTGCTGAGAGACTGGCTGGGCATCGGTCAGCAGGTGGTGAACAATTGTATTGAGCATCACTTGTTTCTCTTGGGTTTTATTTTTCTCTCTCTTGTCATTACTATTGTTACTGTCATCATTAATAGTATTGGGTTTTTTTGTTTTGTGTCAATCATGGAATTGCTTTTATCTCAACCCACAACTTTTGCCTTTTTTCCAATTCTCCTACCCACCCGGGCAGGCAGGCTGGGTGGTGTTTGCAGTGAGCAAGCAGCTGCATGATAATTAGGAAAGCCACAAAAAGCCACAAAAGCGCATCACTGATCAATACACCTGAAGTAGAGATTTGAAGGCAGAAGTCTACTCCATTATAGGGCCCATCACAAGCTAACCCTTCTCTCCCTGCTGGTACAAGCCAACATGGAGTGCCATACTCTAAGCTTCCTTTTCCCCTGATTCTCTGATTTTTATGTATCTTATAATCCTCTGTTTCAGAAATGTAACACCACTCTCACAACTATGTGATTCCTTCAGGTTACTTAACCATTTCCCATAACTCACAAGCCTGACGGAGATTCAAGCATCACTGAATGACGAAGCTAAAGCTAACTTACTTGTGTGCAGCAATCAAAGTTCAAGCATGGCAGCCACTTATCCATTTAGAAGGCTGCGAACAGTTCAACAACAGAAGAGTATTCTTGCACTACAAAAACAGGATCATCAGCCTCACAAAAAACCAAAACCTCCAGTTCTGTAACAACTGACAGATATGCCAGTAGCAAGTGCCATAACAAACAGCATTCAGAGGTCCATGCAGCATTGACAGAACTGCTCTCTTAGCCACTGCAGAACACACAACCACCACTGCAAGATTAAACAGAACCTGGAAGCATAACTGCTCACTCTCACATCAATAAGCACTAAGACTCTGGGCTTTATCCATCCGTGCACAGGAAGACTGTTTTCTTAAAATGCTTGCAAAGATAACCAAATACAGATCATACATCCATAGCAATATGAGGAGACAAGAAGCTTTAGTTCCTCACTGATGCCAGAGAGTGAGGCAATACACTCCTTAAAAGTGCTTACAACAAATACCTTGTGGGATAGCACAATGAGGTGAGAAGGAGGATCTGCTGCTTTACTTACAAGGAATGTATTTCCACAGTGCCCACACACCACTCTAGTTCCGTCTGGTTGAACTGGCAAGGCAGGCTGAGCTGGCTGCTCCTCTGGGATCAGCATTACTGGACCAAGAGTAATGATGCGTCTACTGTGTTAAGAACATTAGATGGACATGTAATTAAGCTAGCAAGAGAGAAGAATGATGCATTTAAGCAATTAGCAATTTAAGCAACTTGCTACCAAGTATTTTTACACTTTTAAACAATAATCTGCTTGTTAAACAGCTGAGGCACCCAGTTTTGGTCTCTCTCCAAAGTGTTTTCCTTTTCAGTTTTCTTTAACCCCAAGATCAGCCATGCAAGCCTGAACCCTGTAGAGATTGAAGACTTGCCAGCAAATGGCAGAAACACTCATCAGGAAAATGATATCTTAATACCCAGAGTGAGTAAGCCCATGAATTGAAATGTAACATACCTGTGTGAAACATGCAGAAAGAGTACCCACTCTTTCAGAACCTATTTTTCCTTCCCACACTACTGAAAACCATGTTAATATAACCAGCATATCCACATTTGCACAGCAAAAATTCCACCCAAATTGAGTAAACTAAAAAAGAAAACCACTCAGGGTTAACTCAATGCATTCAATTTACTTTAAAAAACAGTTTTTAAGTATTTGCTTTTATGTTTAATGTGTTTCCAGTTTAGTTATACAATTTGTCAGTCCAAAATGACAGTACTCAACCAACTAAAACAAGAATGAAGATGACACTTCCAAGCATGCGGAAGTGAAGAGGAAAATTAAAGCATTATTTAATTTGCACTGCATCTCTGTCCATATGCAACCAAAATTTTATTCTGGATGGCCTCACTTCAATCTGGAGTCTTCTGTTAAGGGCATATTCCCAACTCTCTCCTTCAAAGCACACCAATTTTGGTCAGTTTCTAGCAAGATAAATACATAGACTATCTTAGGGAAACTGTTGAGATATATGCTTTCAAGACTATTTTAATAAAATTAGGGAGCTTCTGATCCAGTTTATCACATGGTTGGTAACTATATTATAACTGAAGTATCCCATGAACATTCTTGCACTCTAAGAAAGTGGTTGGAATATTTTGAAATCCTCCCCAATACTGAATTAGTGGGGGAAAAAAAATATCCCACAAGTCTCAAACTGTTTCAAAATCAGAACTTCCAGTAGACTGGTGACTAGGGCACTTGGTGTGGCAGACCTTCCACTCATGTATCTGCAGACTTAGCCTTTATCTCCATTTCACCTGTTCGAGCTGTACCTCTTACAATCAAACTACCCCTGCCTCAGTGGGATCTTTAAGACCGAAAGTGGAGAGCTGAGAGGAGAATAAAAGCTCAGCATAAACAGGAGGGAGAAGAGGACTGCAGCCAACCTACTGCTTCCTCTTCCATTTCATTCTGAAGTTCCTACTTTGAACTAGGCAAAATGAGCATCCTATGTATTTGCAATAACTAAGTCTGCAAGAAATAGTGAACATTAAGTCTCAGAAACAAGAAATGGATTTTCTTCTCTGTTGTTCTTTACATTATTTCTTCCATATGAAGTAGACAGAATAGGACATACACATCTGAGACTAACACTAAATGGAAAAAGAAGAAACTTTTTAAGATTAAAGAGAAAAAAATAGTCAAAAGTGACACTAACACCACCTGCATCTGTAATAATTCAGTAATGCTCTGTTAACTGTCCAGGTACAGAGGCCCAGCTTTGAACCTCTTTTAGTTTTAAATACTCAACACAAAGAGAATTGTTGCTTTAAAGAAAACCATCACAAGGCAGAATATTTTATTCTTACCAGTTCGGTCTTGGACAGCCTATTTTCCGAGAGGTATCCTTACAGATAAGGAGACAGTTACATTGACATCTAACATACTTCTTCCCTGAAGGAGGGTTTTTGATTGGCTAAACAAGAAAAAAATCAACAACAACCACCAGAGAACACATATCAGAACTCATAGCAATACACCTTTTTCCACATAACAGTATGACAAAGCAGAACAACTTCAGTGACAAGTTCTTGCTAACAGAGAAATACAGTTCCTCTTACAGAGGATAATTCACAGTCAAGACAAAATTGGAAGTTTCATCTCTCTTCCTGGACGTCAAGTAAAAATTTCCTCAACAGAGCAAACAAGAGATTCTGAAAACTCATAGAAAAAAAATCCATATTTTAGCCATATTTAGTTATATTTTTAATGATAATTCAAGGCTTTGGTTTAGTTTTGGTGTTTGGGTTTGTGTTTTTGTTTTGGTTTTTTTTTTTTTTTT